>OX578151.1:77847489-78017489 GCA_951213105.1 Amaurobius ferox | reverse complement strand
AAGTTATATAGTAATAAAGTGTTGAACTTTTATTTTTCGATATACAATTAGTACAATCTTTATAAATGGAAAATTTCCAATTTTCTTCAACTTGTCTTGACGATTGCTCTAAAACTATTAAAGCTCTGTACAAAGGGTTTATTAATCTAAAAACTAGAATTCTGCTAAATATTTTTGTTGCTTATATCCATTTTTGTTACGGTTTAATAAAAATTTCGAGTAAAAGTAACCAAAGTGATCCAAAAAAAAAAAAATCTCGGGCGAAAAGTTTTTAATTATTTTTTCGAAAAAAATATATAGTTTAAAATATTAAAATAATGAAATTATTTTTGCATATCCATAAATGGGTGGTATTCCACTTTCGATAGAAAAAATATCAATTGTTTATATTTTTATCTACTAGGGGGCTCTGCCATCTGCTCGCAATGTTTCACCAACCCCCGCCTTCTACTTACTGCACTCGCAGATCTTGCTCAGTAAGCTATATCAAGCCAAACAAAAGTTTAAATGGGCAGACGGTTTATTTCATCGTGTTACCCTATTATTTCTCTGTAAATGTACCAATTTCCATATTTTTGTAAGCTACAGTTTTTGCGATACGAGATAGAGAAAATCGATGGCCCGTTCCGACACAAAAGAACATTTTTTACTTCAGAAGTGCATAAAAAGTAAAATCTCTCTCAAACTACATCAAAATTAAAAACAAGGGCTCCGTTCTGAAAAAATTCGTAGACTTGCTAATTGCTAGTTTATCCAGGACGCGAACTTGCAGCTTCATATATTTTGTATTTGACATTAATATTAAATATTTCTTAAACTATAATATATATCGAAAAACGGTATGTTTCAGCGTATTCCTCAAACCTTTCTGTACAAGTGTACCAAATTTTATATTTTTGTATGCTACAGTTTTTGTGGTACAAAGGAGAAAATCTAAAGGAATGATAAATTTGTCAAACAGCCGCGGTAACAGTGTCAGCTACTTTTTTTAAATATAGAGATATTATGTTAGGACACATAAGCCTCCAAAGTGTTTACATTTTTCGTAAATCTCGGATTTTAACGGGATACTCCTAAGTTATTTACGTCAAGAGTAAGTAAAAAAAACAATAATTTTATAAAAAATTGAAAGAAATACCGAGTGCCAGCTAAGGATTAGCTAATGTATCTGTGTTATATATATTATCTGTTAATGTCAAAACGACTGTATAAAAATCATGTGTCAAAGAATTTAAAAATACTTACTAAAACCTCTGTCATACTACCGTACAAAGTTATTATTTTTCTTCGACCCAGACCGTTTGACCAACCGAAAGGTGTAAGGTATCGGTTTGGGCCGGAACCCAGTGAATGTGGCATCCATAAAAACCGTAGTCTCTTTCCCCTACTACCTACGTCTCGGAAGGATTGACAGACTCACATATTTAAAATGCCCGTCACTGCGTGATCCTTCCAAAGTTATTCTTCTTTCTTCGACCCAGACCGTCCGACCAACCAGAAGGTGTAAGGTATATGTTTGAAAACGACCGGGAAAAGCCACCCAATTTAGACCGGAACCCAGTGGGGGTGGTATCCATAAGAACAAAACCTCCATTCCCCTACCACCAACTTCTAGGTAGGACTTGCGGTCCTATATATTTAACATGCATTGGGACAGTTTGAGCAGAGGCAGGGATAGAACTCAGGTCGTCTGAATGCAATCTTCGTGTGCAATCATTGGGCCTCTCACCCCTCTTACAAAAGTTAAAGGTGTGTTCAAAGACATTTCTTGGATCCCTGTATATTTTGAAATAAAAAACAGTTTACAGAAATACAATTATTCTCAAAGAAAGTCGATAGTGTTCGGTTATAATAGGACACTGAATTTTAGGTATGAAGTACACGTTATAAAAAGTTTCAAAAACGTTTATTTTTTTTTTCAAATCATTATTAAAGATCCTTTCATAGTCATTAATGAGGTTTCTATAAAAAATTTTAACATTTAATAATCCTGAAGAGCGATTGAAAAATTACCAGCGAATTAGGTTTAGCCGTGAGGTTAGTAATTACTTTGTAAAAAACCTTGTTGCCCCAACCAGGAATTGAACTACGGATCTGCATACTGGCCAGCCAACTCGTACTGAATTCGTACTGGCCAGACAACTCGTACTGGGCTACCAATCAACCACTTCCGTACTGACCGTTCAGTTACTAGGAAGGAATTGCAAGTTCTTATCGTCGAAGTGGTTCCTTCAAACTGAGATGGCAAGCTGTGTAGCTCCAGAAAAAAAGTGCTAAAGTTCTTGAGACGCTATAGAAAACCCAAAGTGAGGAGCCAATTGAAATCCCATGAGACATACTTTAGAAAAGTAAATAAATTATATACTCGAAACGCAAAGTATTTAAAAGAAGCAAATTTAATTTTACGCATAATATTCCACTATAATTGCCAAACGTTCTTAGTAATATTTGTGTCAAAGAAGAAAGCATACCAGATGTTTACAAGTCAAACGGTAGTTCAAAGAAATTTTTATATGTTACATATTCTTTTGATTTAATAATTATGTCTCTGTAAATTAATGGTCTAATATTTTGTTCAACCATGTGTTTAGAACATATCTGCATCATACAGCTGAGTAAGACTGACTTAGAGAGGAATTATACAGCTGAAGACAGAAACTTGAAACTTTGCATAAAACGTGGGATTTGAACTATAAGTAATGAAATAATTCTAAAATCTGGGCTTTTGTTCGAAAAATGTATAAATCTCAGAATTTTTTTGTTCTAACATTCTTTCGGCCAAAACTTAAGAACAACTAAACACATGAAATTCATTTTATAACATCATATATAAAAGAAAATATTCTAAATTTTCTTAACTCTAGTGATGTACAATCAACAGTTTTTGAGATATTTTAATTTTTATTTACAGCAGACGATTTCTTTTTAATATATTTTTGCAATGGATTTATTTATATTATTATTTTTGATTTCAGTGCGTAACTATAGCAATACACGGACGTTTTAAATACCGAAGTCGTCTGTTGGCTATTTTTCAAATCGAACTATTGAAAAATAATGTTATAGTTAATTGAATGTTAGCTTAAATGTCTGAAAACTTTGAAAATTAGACAATTATCGGAGATGTAATATTGTTTTATATACCGCAATTTCCATTATAATAGAACCATAAAATGTGTGCTTTATTTTTACTTAAATTTGAAACGCTTTTTGAAATTTAGATCTATCATATTAAGTGTTGAAAATCCAGGCCACTGACTCACCCAAAGGTGTGAACAACTGGTTATGTGGCCGGGAATGGAAGTTAGCCGACACCGACTTCCATGGTCAGCGAACTACCAAAATTTAGTTAAATTTCGAAAAATTACAACTGAAGAATATATTGTTAATCGCAGACAGTTTTACATAGTGTAGTTATTACAGATATACTATAAGGTAGAATAAAAAAGGAATTTTGAAAAATTTCAAATTGAAAAATTTTGAATAAAAAAATGAGAAGCTAAAGAGTAAGCAAACCGAGGATGAGAGAAGTTATCAAATAAATTTATAAGAATAAAAAAAGCCGAAAAAGAAAGGAATGAGAGAAAAGGAAAATGCAAATATCGAAAAGGAAAGGAGATAAAAGAAAAGCATTTAGACAGTGAACAGAAAGTAAATGGGTGAAAGAGAAAATTGCCGAAAAAGAGAAGAAGAAAAACATGATATACAAGACAGGATAAAATTAACATAAAAGTGAAGATAAACAATACAATAAAAGTATACAATAAGAACAACAAAAGTAATAAACAAAAAAAGTGAAGTGTACAAGTACAAAGTACACAAGGAGAAGAACACAAAGAAATACAAGAGCTATTGGAACAATGCAGATTTCATTGATCATAAGAAATTGAAAATAGCAGCGACCACACATAGACAAATTACACAACATTATTAGACATTTCTCTAGAAATGAGAATACAATTTTTAAGTTTAATTTGTGTAGGTGCCACACTAATAACCACATGTTATTTTTCTAAATTGCTAATATTTTATAGAGGATTGAAATACAATGTCAAGAAATTTACTACCTCAACCGGGAATCGAACAACGGATATACGTAATGGCCAATTGACGATCTAACGTTGAGCTACTAGGACTGGATTACAAGATCTTATCGAAGTAAATTATGCAACAATAAAATTTTAAATATTTTTCATGTTCTCCATAAATCTCTCTGTTGAAAACAAATATTTTATTTCTATATGCTTTGCTGATAATAAACTATTTCGATTTATAACGCGTTTACAATTTTCCTTCTGTTGTGATTTAATAGCTATGCTGGGATGCGGTTGCAAATGAATAACATTATCTTCGGAACAAATTATCACTGGAACGCTTTTAACTGATACTATCATTCCATCTATCATTAAATGTTCTCCTCCCGTGGATCGGCTTAGTCGTTAGAATGATCTGAATGATGACGGAGGGTGGGGGAGATCATTAGCAGAATCATTCATAAATAATCCAACATAAAATTAAAATAATTTTCTTCCCTCATCGTAACAAATCTTTGAGAATATCCCTGTTGGAGGGGTGCTTAATTTGCTTTGGAAAAGAAAAGGTAATTTTTCTAATTTTGTAATCGGAATAAAGGTATAAATGCGATCTCTAATGAAATAAAGGGGATATTGAGATTTACTGAATGATAGAAAAGTTTCATTTTGTGTTTGAAATATGTTTATTATTTTCCGTACATTCATAGTGTAATGTATAGGGAAAATACTGTGACATGTTCGATATTTTGAATTCGAGTTTTCACGATTTGAGAACATGTTCGAGAGCATGTTTTAAGCATCCCCGAACTGGAATTGAACTTTTATAAGGTAATGTCTCTCTCTCTCTGTGTGTGTGTGTGTGTGTGTGTGTGTGTGTGTGTGTATGGGAGTGTGCGTGTGTGTTTGCGTATGCGAGTGTGTGTGTGTTTGGTGTTTGTGTATATGAGTGTGTGTGTGTTTGTGCTGAGTGTGTGTGTTTGTGCTGAGTGTGTGTGTTTGTGCATGTGTGTGTGTGTTTGTGTATGTGAGTGTGTGTGGAAGTATGTGAATGTGTGCGTGTGTGAGTGTGTGTACATGTGTACATGTGTGCATGCGTGTGAGTGTATGTGTGAGTATGTACATGTGTGATTGCGTGTGAGTGTGAGTGTGTGTGTGTGTATTCGTGAGTCCGTGGACGCGATATCTCATGAATGACTGAAGTGTTTCGAAACTAATCTGGTACGATTATTATAAGCAGTAAATACTAAAACCCGTTTAATTTTAAACAAATCGAACGTTCGGAAAACTCCTATAATTTTCGAATGATTTTTTTTAAAATCATTAAAAAATCAGTAATTACTTCAATAATGACAAATAAAGAATCATTTCAACCCTGATGTCTTATTAGAAAACGTATGATATAAAATTTAGAATGCTAGCATAAACCGTTCCCGAGATATAGCTTTCAAGATTTTTGATCGAATTTTTAAAAAATTATCAAAAAAATATTATTTTCAATATTGTTAAATAAGTAATCATTTGCTATGAAATATTTCATTTCAGCCGACTCGGTGGCTGAGCGGTCAAGGCAAGCGTTCCCTCGTGCTCGCTCGGCTGCCGAATTGTTGGTTCGAGTCCCACCTGTGAGAATCGATGTTCTGTTGGTAGGCTTTTCCCGACCCCCCTCCCCACACACACACACACTGGTGTGACGGGTCAACGTGATGTGACGGCCAAATTGTTCACGGTACTGCAGGTTAATTGGCGAATGATCAGTGTATTAAGTGCTACTGCTAGAAATTAAGAATATATATTTGGTTGAAAACCGTTCCTTTAGCCAATTGATAATAGTGTGCATAGTGAGTTCAAATGCGAGTTACACATTAAAGATGAGTATATTACCTTGTAAACGGCGCATAGTAGATTCCTATAAGTAGGAGTTATTTGTTATTAAATAAAGCATTATCTATGAAATATTTTTCTTTTCAGATTTAAAGATACATATTTTTATAGTACATTTCTTTCTCCCAAGAAGAATATAAATATATTTAGGGCCTCTCCTTAACCTGGTGTTCGGGAAACCTATTGCCTACTCACAAGTTCTTACTGAAATAGTAACAATTTCGCCAATCACCGCTAAATTTTCCAGGGATATATTTCCTACAAACATACTCATCATCAAATATATACATTTCATACAAACATATACATCGTCTACAGAGATACACATATACATCATTGAAAAGATATGATGAATTTGTGACACCAGCTCGCAACCGTGGAGTTAGAACTCACGGCCTATATCCCGACACTAAACGGTAAGACCGAACGATAGATTCCTGTCCGAACATTTAATTTGAGATACGTGTTTCCTGATTGCAAGTTGGAATGAGTCAAGGGCTGATCACCACAATAGTATTCTTGTTTTTGATTTTTCGTGCTGTTCAGACAAAGCTCTGTTCGTTCCGAACTATATTTTCTTAGAAGATTAATATCCAGAGCGCAGCGTGTTGAATACCTGGTCGACTTACGATATAAGAACCGGTGTCGTCAATATATATTTTATAAATATGTTTCAGTTAAATAAATGTTGTTAAGTTCAGGGAAACCTCCTGATTAAAGAAAACTGATGCTACAAAGCAATTAGTCTGAAGAACTGTCCCTCTAAATTAATAAATAAAGTAATTAGAGCAATATATACACAGAAATAGGAGAGGCCACTTAGCAGTCACAAGGACAAAAACCAGGTCCATAGCTTGGTAGCTTGACATTAAACGATTCGATTAAAATATATCTTTTGGTTCGAGCGTTTAACTCGAGATACGTGCCATAAAATATCCGCTGATCGATTTGCAAGTTAGAATTGTGCAAGAAGTCACCACTGTATTCTTCTTCTTAGTCAACACGTCCTCATTGAAAATGGCGAAGACGACCCCCATATTTCCCATATTACTTTCCTTATATGCATAATGTATAAGGAAAGTATTGTGACGGGGTTAAAAATTCGAATGCGAGTTTTCGACGGGAGAGCACGTTTCAAGCATCCCTGATCACGAATAAAACACTTTTGAAGTGATGTGTGTGTGTGTGAAAGTGTGTGTGTGTGTGTGTCAGTGAGTCTGTGGAGACGATAACTGACAAACGAATGGACCGATTCGAACAAAATTTGGTACAAAAATCACAATCTGTAAACACAGGAAGCCTATTGTTTTATACGCAATCGAATGCTCAGAACCCCCTGAAATTTTCGAATGAAATTTTGAAAAAATCGTGAAAAAATCAAAACCACTAATATAGTTACGCAAATAGACATTTCTTATGTAATTTTTCAATAGAAAACGATTGACATAAATTTTAGAACGCTAACATGAACCGTTCTCGAGATATTGCACATTTTTAAAAAAAATTATCAAAAATTCATATAAAATAGAAAAAAATATTTCCTATTGAGAGACATGTTCCCTTTTCATATGTAATATCATGCGATAAATTGGGTGACATCATTCTCGTGGATCTAGCTCGTTCCATTCAAGAAGAAAGATATTTTGAATAATACTTTTGTATTTGAACGCCAATAATCATTTATCTGCTGTAAGAATAACTTATTTCTTCGTCCATAACGCTTGGCGAGATTTTGGCGACGAAATTGGCGGAATGTCGCCAACTTGGCGACTTTTTGAAATGTTGCCAAATAAACGAAAATCTCGCCAAATGGATAAAAATGACGCTAAATCAATGAAAATGACGACTAATTGTCGAAAATTTAATATCTTGAAAAGAATATTAGTATCTACTATAAGAAAAACCTATTTTTTTTACTGTAAAAGAACATTCATTACATTATATAAGGGAAGTCATGTGGTGCCCACATCAGATTTTTACTTTCCTTATATGCATAATGTATAAGGAAAGTATTGTGACGGGGTCGAAAATTCGAATTCGAGTTTTTGACGGGAGAGCACGTTTCAAGCATCCCTGATCACGAATCAAACATTTTTGAAGTGATGTCTGTGTGTGTGTATGTGTGTGTGTGTGTGTGTGTGTGTGTGTGTGTGTGAAAGTATGTGTGTGTGTGTGTGTGTGTCAGTGAGTCTGTGGAGACGATAACTGACGAGCGAATGGGCCGATTCGAACCAAATTTGGTACAAAAATCACAATCCGTAAACACTGGAAGCCTATTGTTTTTATACGTAATCGAATGTTCAGAACCCCCCTAAATTTTCAAATGAAATTTTGAAAAAATCGTCAAAAAATCAAAACCGCTAATAAAGTTACGCAAATAGACATTTCTTATGTAATTTTTCATTAGAAAACGATTGGCATGAATTTTAGAACGCTAACATAAACCGTTCTCGAGATATTGTACATTTTTCAAAAAAATTATGAAAAAGTCACATACAGAAATTCCTATTCAGAAACATGTTCACTTTTCATATGTAATACCATGCGATAAATTGAGTGATATCATTTTCGTGGATCTAGCTCGTTCCATTCATGAAAAAATATACTTTGAATAATACTTTTGATTTTAACGCCAATAGTCATTTATCTGCTGTAAGAACAACTTTTTTCTTAGTGCATAACGCTTTGCGAGATTTTGGCGACGAATTTGGCGGAATGTCGCCAACTTGGCGACTTTTTTGAAATGCTGCCAAATTAATGAAAATCTCGCCAAATGGATAAAAATGACGCTAAATCAATGAAAATGACGACGAATTGTCGAAAATTCAATATCTTGGAAGGAATATTAGTATCTACTATAAGAAAAACCTATTTTTTTACTGTAAAAGTAGTAAATTCATTACATTATATAAAGAAAGTCATGTGTTGGCCCACATCAGATTTTTTTGAATGGTGAAGCTGTCAAGAGAGTGAGACGTTGGTCATCGTGAGAAAGAGCGGAAGTGCCTATGTGGTTGCCGCTTGATGAGTTGCTGAGCAATCACTGTCACAAGGAAAGGAAGGTCACGTGTTTTTTTTCCATGTCACCTCTTGTGAGACAACCCCGCAGTTATGGGGGTAAAACCCACGGCTTATGGTATATGTTAGACCTACACTAAACAGTTAGACCAAAATATATCTTACGGTTGAAACATTTAATTTGGGTGAAGTGTCATAAAATGTTCGGTGGTAGATTTGCAAGTTAGTTTCGTGTGCCACAATCAATCAAATAAGTTGCTGATTTGGGAATTTCGATGATGTGGGAAACAAATTACAAATTAAAGCCTTCTTCTAATTAAATTTCGATGAGAACCCCGCAATGCGTACTTCTACAATTTGCTCTTTCACATACTACATTTTTTTAAAGTAAAATATTTCAACTAGTTAAAATGGTTTTTGCTGTTTTGTTTTACGTTGGATTATTTATATCAGCAAAATCATTTGAAAAATAGTAACTATTAAATAATTACTCAGTTGTCAAATTTATAAATTAATGATAACCAAACTCACAAAAAACCAATAATGAAAATCGCAAAAAAGTCAATTAATAAATAATATAATTCAATTGGCAAATTAATCATTTAAAGTCCTTTTACGAAAGAAAAAAAAAGGAATATTGACTTTCAAAGAAAAACAGACATCTGCATAAGACAATATATTTTATTTGCCGAGTATTTCCAATACAATCGCCTTTATATTTATTGAGATTTCTAAATACAAAAAGTAAAATGCGTATACTCTATCTATAAGGTTTGACGAAATGTAAATATTATATATCGGAACGAAAGAAAAGGAAAATACTTTGCGAATTTAGGGCACACGTAGGTGGGAAATCGTTTGACGAATATTCAATTCAATCGTTTAGGAAAGGGTATTGCCGTATAAAAGAAAGCGAACGGATATGAAACTTGAAACAATTCAATTTGAACGAATTTTGCTTCTGGTTCTGAATGCTAAAGTGGGTATAACAACATTGTATGCTAGGATAGGGCAAGTTACATTTTGTTGTTGTTTTGTTTGTTAAAAGAATTGCAAGATAAATGCATAGGACGTAGATTGATGTTCCAAAAAGTATTAGAAATTAATGGAGTGAATTTCATATGGTGGAAAATATTGTGTACACTTTATTTTTGACGGAATTATTAAGTATTTTTGAATTATTAAGAATTTTTATTATTCTTTGTATACTTTTTTCGTACAGTCGTATACGACATTTCAGAAATAGCTTCTCTAGAATCAGATATGGAAATCCTTAGTGAACCGCTTCTGGAATTCCATGTTCAACCCATATCAGTCATCATATATGTTCTACCTATAACCAATCTTGAGAAATAGATGTTTAAAATAAAATGCATTTTTTTTAATCGGAAGTGGAAGTAAGTCCTTGGTGATTTCTCCAATCTCTGCTGGAATTTTAATCTGAATCCAATTCAGTCATCATCTGAGCTGTATCTATAGCAGATCTTAAGAAATAGATGTTTCAAGAAACATTTTAAAAACAATAATATGATAAACGGAAAACTTTTCGGCACCGAAAATATTGTGTTACCATTAAGGATGTTAAATAATTTCAATGATAAGCAGACTCAATTGTAGAATCATTTTATACAATCTATCTGCTAATCCTGAGCTATATCGTTACGAAATTCGATGCAAGCTGCCTGGTAGGATTGAATTTGCCAGTCCATCTAAAGATCTGCAAAATTCTGGCACATCACATCTGGCTCATATTTGAAATGTCATCAAGTTTTCTTGCTGTCATTTAAAATATCGGTTATTACATGTTGACGAGCACAGAATAGGCAAGAAACCAGTCTAAGGATCCTGTTATCTGCAAGGAGAACACTGTCTTAACTTCGACGTTTTCCCATACTATGAACTGTACGTAGTAGAAAATTAATGTCCAGGGCCCGACTTAGCCTAACTGAGGCCCAGAGCAGATATTCCTCCGGGGCACCCCTCCACCTCTCGAAACATCTGAAATAAAAGAAACTATTTTCTCAACAACATAATTGTATTGTAGAGAAATGTATATAAAATGAAATTCCTGCATATTTTAATGGAATTTAAAGTACTGAGTTTCTCATCATATCCAAGAGGGCGAATTAGTCAGGTAATCCCTATGTTTTCAAAATAAATTTTTTCACTACGTGAACCAATTCTGATGATACTCGTATAAATATTTTTTTCAGGAATCAGTCTTTAATTGTTCGATGTTGTGTTTAATGTGGGGGACCCTATGATGCGGCTGCCCAGGGCAGCTGTCCTTCATGCCCCTGCATTAGTCATGCTCTGTTCATGTCCCCGACAAACTTGAAGTTCTGTGAGATAGAAATTCATTTTTATTATATTCGAACTTACAGGATTATTCTCTTAGGTCAACGGCAATTGTTTACGCGATTTTTTAATTCTAAATTTTTGTAACTCGATGGATGTGTTTGTTCACTGTCGAATTATCCTAATTGCAATGAAAATGCAGTGAATCTTTGTTGCTTCGTAGGTAAAGCTCTGCAGTTTCTGAATTAAACTGTATATAAATGTAGAGAAATGAGTTCATAAGGCGGAATATTATCTTGCTCGTCAAAAATTCCATGAATTAAAAGATTTACTGCTAGGTTGAGTTAACCGAATCTCAACTACCAAAAGGCAAACCATTTACAATTTATACCTTCTCATACATAGCACTGATAAATTATTGTTTTCACGAAAATTTTTGATTTCGAAATTTTAACGCCAATATATGTTTTAAGACCTCCTGAACACGTTTCGACTCTTTTTGTAGTAATGTCCGTCTGTCTGATGTCTGTGGTCTGTTTTTTAAGTACATGATAGCGGCCAAAAATATTAATGGGTATTCACGAAACGTTATATCCGGATTTGTTATAAAAAATCTGGAATGAGAAATAATTTTTTGAAATTCTAGTAAAAACTCCGAGGTCAAATTTTTTTTAACATGGCAGCATATGACAAAATTTGACATCATGCATAAAATGATTTAGGTATGGCTCAAAGATCACGAGACTTGATAATTTCAATCACTGTTGTGACAAATAGCTGGGATGCAATTTCTTTTGTTCTTGCCGTCATTAGCCCCCTTGGAGGGTAAGTTACCCCCTCCTCCCACGGGGGTACATTGTAAAGTATGGTATCAATCAAATATTTTTTCAAGCCCTTTGAAACAAAAAATGAACTCTGATATGAGAAAGTCGAGTTGAGACCTACACCAGTTAATTTTATTAAATAACATTTGGTTAATAGCGTAATATTGGACAGTATGAGAAAAATGTAACGTCAGTTATTGCAATATCTCAAGTCAAATAATTTTCCGATATATGAAATTTTTGGAAGTTTGACAACACTTACGTACATTTGGTAACATTCTTGTCATTTTTGCAATACTTATCAGTTTGACAACATTCAGCAAAAATTCATTAAATTTATTGCCAAGCAGACAGACGAACATAGAGAAAGATTTTAACTATATGGATGTAGAAAATGTACTTGGCGTTGCCAGGAATTTAAGCAGGGATAAATTGAATTCATTAATAAAAAAATAACAAAATAAATAAATTGTATTTATATAAATAGCAGTCAATTTGACAGCATTCTGCAAAAATTCATTAAATTTATTACCAAGCAGACAGACGAACATAGAGGAGGGTTTTAACTATATAGTTCTAGAAAATGTACTCGACGTTGCCAGGAATTTAAGCAGGGATAAATTGAATTCATTAATAAAAAAAATAACAAAATAAACAAATTTTATTTATATAAATAGCAGTCAAAATTGCTAGCAATCTGTCGCAACGAGCTGGATACGACTTCGTTCGCAAATAGAAATGTATCTCCTTCTCCCTATGAACAAAATTTAAATAAAAACCGAAACACATTTTAACCTCTCATGAAACCACGAAATAAACAAAGTGGCTCAGATCCCCCTCCGCGACCACACATCAGACACCATTTTAGGCAGCCATATTAACCTGTAAGCAAAAGAAAAATATTCGAAACGGAATCCTTTCTCTAGGAGGGAATAGTTCGAAAGGAAATGAGTTTGCACAGTTTATGCGTTTGCTTAAAAAATGATAAAAATTAAAATTATGCAGTAATTTAGTTTTTATTTATTTAGAATTCTAAGACGTACTTATCACACAAACTTGACATTAAGGTATATTATTAGTATTAGGATATAAAGTATTAGTACTATTGTAAAGTATTAGTATAATATTGAAGTGGGATATAGAGTAGTAGGATATAAAGTGATCATGCTTGATCGGCTAAAAATAGTTGCAGTGAACCTGGTGGGCAATTTAAAAATTTAAAATCAAGAACTCGGCAGTAACGCCTGATTGACGAATAAGGCTAATTACAAAGTTATAGAACATTGTGTAAGCAATAGGAATCGACAATAAAACTGTTACCGAAGACATTTTTTTTTTGCAAAGTTTTTGCGGTTACTTTACCTTCGGGTATGTTGAAAGGTCTGTGTTAGGAAGAAATAAAGTTATTGGGGTACTTTAAGGCATTCTTTAGAACCCCTCTATAAAAGAAGCTGATTTAACTATAAAATATATTACGCTTTTATTAGTTACCATATTGTGTCTAACCTCTCTAACATAATAACGTGCATTTTACTTTTATTACAGTACATGGTAATGTACAGGGAAAGTAATGGGATTGTGTCGGAAATCGCAACTTGCGTCTCCGACGGATGCTCATATTTCCATCTCGAAAAAAGTAGTTTTAGTATGACTTCTCGGTGTGTGTGTGTGTGTCTGCGTGTGTGTGTGTGTGCCAGTTTGTCTGTCTGTCTGTGAAATGTATGTAGCCACTCTAGCTCAAAACGAATTGACCAAATTTCACAAAATTTGATAGGTAAGTCAATAGTAGGATACCCTGGTGCTGATTAGATTTAGGTGCGATTTTGAAAGACAAAAGAACCTCCTTTTTTTTTGTAAAATACCCTCAAAAATCGTCAAAAAAAAGTGAAATTCAACATATGCTGTAACGTATCAATTAAATGCTTGTTTTATACGTAATTTTTAACGAAGAAAAAAAATAAGACCAACCGCATAGCACTAGGACTAGCCGTTTATCAATTTGACAATTCGCCATTTGAAAATGCGCCCAGTCTCCAAAAGAAAACAAAAAATCTGATGTGGGCAACACATGATTTTTTTTATATAATGCAATTAATTTAATACTTCTACAATAAAAATATAGGTTTTTCTTATAGTAGATATTTATATTCTTTCCAAGATAGTGAATTTTCGTCAATGAGTTGTCGTTTTCATTGATGTAGTGTCATATTTTTATCCATTTGGCGAGATTTTCGTTAATTTGGCAACATTTAAAAAAGCCGCCAAGTTGGCGAAATTCCGCCAAAATCGGCGCCAAAATCTCGCCAAGCGTTATGGACGGAGAAATAAGTTATTCTTATAGTAGATAAATAACTATTTGCGTTCAAATACAAAAGTATTACTCAAAGTATCTTTTCTCATAAATGGAACGAGCTAGTTAAACGAGAATGATGTCCCCCAATTTATCGCATGATATTACATGCGAAAAGTGAACATGTTGCTCAACAGTTAATATATATATTTTAATTTATGAGATTTTTTGATAAATTTATTTAAATGTGCAATATCTCGAGAAAGGTTCATGCTAGCGTTCTAAAGTATATGTCAATCTTTTCCTAAGGAAAAATTATATAAGAAATGTCTATTTATGTATCTTTATTAGAGGTTTTGATTTCTCGATGATTTTTTTTGGAAAATTTCACTCAAAAATTTAGGGGGATTCTGAACATTCGATTACGTTTAAAAACAATAAGCTTCCAGTATTCACGGATTGTAATTTTTGTACCAAATTTCATTCGAATCGCTCTATTTGATCGTGAGTAATCGTCTCCACAGACTCACTGACACACACACACACACACACACACACACACACGCACACACACACACACACACACACACACACACACACACACGCACACACAGACATCACCTCAAAAATGTTTGATTCGTGATCAGGGATGCTGGAAACGTGCTCTCCCTTCGAAAACTAGAATTCGAATTTTCGACCCCGTCACAATATTATTTTCCTTATACATTATGTATATAAGGAAAGTTAAAATTGAATTTAATTCAGTATAATTTCAAATACTTATCCATGGTACTGTGAGCAATTAAATTCAATTTAATGAATTATGAAAGGAATGAAGACACAATGATTTTGAGTATGTAGAGTAAGTCATGTGCAACCAACATGATATATTTTTATCTGTATTGAGATTTATAAGTAATCAGTATCTGTCAACAAAAAGAAAGAAGAAACTTTAAGTGTGCAATGTAAATAAGTTCGCTGAAAAGTAAGTAAAATATATGAGAATAAATAACGGGAATTGGATTTGAGAACGTGGCGGCACACGTAAATCGGATATCATTTGGCTACTGTTCAATTGAATCGTTTAGGAACTGACTCTATAGCAAATAAAATCGAGTGCAGTCATGAAACTGTAAACAATAAAGTTTGAAAGGGCGGTTTTGTTTTAGAATTTTAAAACACTGTACTCTTTATTAAGATGGTAATGATTAGTTATAGTTTTGTTTCTTATTATATAATGTACATCACGAACATCTTGACAGTTAGAAAATTATTTCACAGAGATACACATTAAATTGTTCAAACCTAAATCTTTGCAAAAGTAAAGAATGCTGTTGTTGAAACCCAGACCATCCGACCTACCAGAAAGGTGTAAGGTAACTGTTTGGACGGTCGGGAAGTGCCACCCAATTTAGACCGGAACCCAGTGGGGGGAGGCATCCACAGGGACCGAACCCTCCTTCCCCTACCACCAACCTCTCGGACCCACATGTTTAACGTGATCGTACTCCGCATGAACACGGCGGCAGTTTTGGCAGTGGCTGGAATCGAACCCGGGCCTACCGAGTGCAACTCCAGCGCGCTAACCAATGGGCTACCGCGCCCAAGTAAAGAATGTTGAAAAAGGTAGTTAGTTATTCGTTAAATTACCAGATTTGCATATATGCATATATATATATATATATGTGTGTGTGTGTATATATATATATATGTGTATATATATGTATATATATATATATATATATGTGTATATATATGTATATATATATATATATATATGTATATATATATATATATATATATATATATATATATATATATATATATATATATATATATATATATATATATATATATATATATATATATATATATATATATATATATATATATATATATATATATATATATATATATATATATATATATATATATATATATATATATATATAATATATATATATATATATATATATATAATATATATATATATATATATATATATATATATATATATATATATATATATATATATATATATATATATATATATATATAATATATATATATATATATATATATATATATATATATATATATATATATATATATATATATATATATATATATATATATATATATATATATACTATATGTTCCCCTCATTCAGTTGCAATATCTCGCCTTCACAGTACATGTGTACAGGGTTCCTGCGTCATGGTTCATGGTGGTACTTAATTTCTTAATAATTTTACAATTTTTTAATCTATTAATGCTTGTAGTCTGAGTTATGGCATTTATAGTAACTTACTATTCCCATATCTGAAACACGGATTTGTTTGGGTTAATCAGGGTTAGATGCTCAGACCTGATGAAGGATCTAATCTAATTCACCTCAAAATTAAATCAGTGCTGTTCATTTCTGTTTTCGGTATGGTGGCCGGGATTTAACTCCTATGGGGATTTTGCTGTTTTAATTTTTCGTAATTACTTGCTACGGGACAATGAAAATGGGACGCCAAGGAGGAGTGGGCAGAAATTGCTGAAAATCGGCAAACAGAAAGAGTCAGCAGAAAAAATTAGTGATGTTTATTGCAACATGATACACCGATATGCTGAGCGATAACACCGTCTGGTCAGCAGGTCGTAGGACCACCGCAGGCGGCGATACAGGCAGAAATACGTCTAGGTACGGAGCCAATGAGCATGCGGATGGTGTCCTGAGGGATGACTGACCATTCCTTGTCAACCATTTGCCAGAGTTCGTCTTCTATACGCGGCGGTGGCAACGCACGCAAGCGACGTCCAATCTCGCCCCAGACGTGCTCGATAGGTGAGAGAATAGGGGAGACTGGTGGCCAGGGAAGCACCTGGGTACCTTGCAGGGCATGTTGGCTGATGCGTGACGTATGTGGTCGGGCGTTATCCTGCTGGTAAATGACATTGGGCACCCCCTGAAGAAAGAGTAGTGTCACCGGACGCAGCACGTCATCCACGTATTGGTGGGCCGTCATAGTGCCTTCAATACGGACCAGAGGTGACCTGCTATTCTAGGCGATGGCACCTCAAACCATGATGTCACGTTGTCGCGCGCTGTTGTGTTCCACAGATGAGGCCGGATTGGACCTGTTACCACTTCGGTACCAGACTTGTATGCGGCGACTGTCGCTGCGAAAACAGAAGAGCCACTTGTCTGAGAACACGACCCTATGCCATTCCGGCGTCCACGTAGCTCTATCCTGATGCCCTTGCAAACGGACACATCTGTGCTGTGGAGTCAATGGCAGTCTTCTTAAAGGGCGCCATGAGTGCGCTTCGCTGGCGGCTAATCGGGGGATAATAATCCTGGTCGATATGGGAGCATCAAGGGTGTTTTGCACGTTCTGCAAAAGGGCAACGATAGTAGCCTGGGGGGCCGTCAACGTTTGCCGGCGGATGCTTCGGTTCACTCGTGCTGTCGTCGCTCTGGCCTCACCGGCACCCCTCAAATGTGCTACATTCCCTTGCTTTAGCCATCTTCGCCACAGCCGGTGCACCGTATACGCGTGTAATGGCTGTCCGCTAAGATTTGACGTATGGCCCAACCTGCCCTTCTGAGTCTAATCATCATACCCCTCGTGAAATCGTCTGTTTGCTGGAACTGCCTCCGTTGGCGGCAGCCTGGCATTCTTTGACACGTTTCTTCTGAGACAAAAAAAATGCAACATTATTTCCCTGGTAGACAGAGCGGCGCGGCAATCGCAGATTCTGCAGGTTCCTTACCTTATATCACTCTCAAAGTGTACTTGCTTCGCATCATTTGCATAACTCGGTGAGCTGCGTCTACCCTACCATTTGCATATTTTTATGCCCACGCCTTCTTGGTGTCTCATTTTCACTGTCACGTAGTGTACTTTATCATTTCTGTTGTCCTGCTGTGCCATCCACATTACATATAACATCTTTTCGTGTTTTATTCTTTTCAATTTGTGTATTTTTACTGTTTATTTCACTATAATGTTATTTTGACTAAAATGTTGACCAGGACGGTGCACTTCTAAAGTTAGTTATGCATTCATTCTATACATTTGTTATTCTCTGCGATAAAATTCAAACTAATATAAACAAAGAAGGTAAAGATAAATTAAGCCTGTAAGGAAAGTCATGCGCTACCCGCATCAGATTTTTTATCCATTTGATAACTTGAAAATACTTTTAATAAATTGTTCTCTGCAATGAGAATGTATTCAAATTTTTGAGAACGCCCTCTACCGCCGAGTTTTGTAACTATCTGAGAATTACCTGTTTTCTTGATAGCCTGTAATACACGCCTCTGCAATGCCATCATCTGCACCACCCCTTTTCATATTCGAATCCTGAAATAGATAGCCGTTTCTGGCAGATGACCATTAACACTGTAATGGGAGCGAGTTCAAGATTTTACGACTTCAAGTCCGTTGTCATTTCCTCGGTCAACAGCTACAAATTGGACAGACCAGGCTGGTAAGTAATTAAAGGATAGACAACAATGGAGGTCTGTTAGGACTTGAACGTAATGAATTGTTACTATGTTAACAGAAAATATGCTCCGAAGAGGTGAGGGCAGAGTTTTCAAATACGGAAAAGTTTCTGAGCCGTGTTTAAACTTTTGATGATAAACACAATCTGAAAGAACTCATTATTTTATTGAAATATTTTATCACATTGAAAATGCATATTAAATATCACTTGCACTTAGTCTCATTACTTGAAAGAAGTTTATTTTAATTAGATTATGTATTTCAGTAGATATTATGCTTGAAAGTGTATCTTGGACCTTTCACCTTTATACTTTAAAGCGGTATAAACAAGAAATAGCTTAGCCACAAACCTACTGCTTATTAAATTTAACAAACCAGTACAAGTGCATGTAAATATGTTGAGCCACTTTCGAGTTGTCAGAAGTCTAAACAGACAAGACAGACAGACAGACAAACAGGTACATTTTCAAAAATCACCTTTCAACTCGCATCACTGTAAGATGATAAAATTTACATCTGAATATGACCTTGACTTGAAAATTTAAATTCATCTAAATCTATAAACATCGTTCAGAAACTATTTAAGTTTGTATTTGCATTTAACTCATTATATGTTCGATAATGCAGCAATTAAATTAATTGCAGTGTGGCTAAACTTGACTTTCTGATGCTGGAATTCATAAAGTAGCTTGTACAGGGTGATTTAAAACAGATGGGCCAAATTTTACGCGGTGGTTGTACACACCAAACTAAGCGTTTTTCGTCATAGTTTACCGAGTCAGAAATGAAACGTAAAGGCGTTACTGGGCCGATGGATTGGGCAAGGTGGTCCTATGGCCATTAATGTAATTATTGTTTATTAAATGTCAAATGTCATTTTATAACTTCTGAGTCACTCTTGTGTTTTTGCCTCACCTCACCTGTTTCACAGCCCACTGGTGTCTTTACGTTTCATTTTCGACCCGGTAAACTATGACAAAAATGCTTGGTTTAGTGTGTGCTACCACCTCGTAAAGTGTTGTTGTTGAGACCCAGACCGTTCGACCTACCAGAAATGTGTAAGGTAACTGTTTGAACTGTCAGAAAGTGCCACCCAATTTAGACCGGAACCCAGTGGGGGAGGCATCCACAGGGACCGTACCCTCCTTGCCCTACCACCAACCTCTCGGAAATACTTATGGACCCACATGTTTAACGTGATCGTACTCCGCATGAACACGGCGGCACTTGAGGCAGCGTGCAAATCCAGCGTGCAAACCACCGGGCTACCGCCTTCGAAATGTGCCAACAGCACGCAGTATTCCCAGGTGGTCACGCACCCAAGTACTACCCGCGCCCGATGCTGCTCGACTTCGGTGATCTAACGAGAACCGGTTTTTTCAGCTCGGTACGGCCGTTGGCACCTCGTAAAGTGTTGAGACCCAGACCGTCCGACCTACCAGAAAGGTGTAAGGTAACTGTTTGAACGGCCGGGAAGTGCCACCCAATTTAGACCGGAACCCAGTGGGGGAGGCATCCACAGGGACCGTACCCTCCTTCCCCTACCACCAACCTCTCGGAAGGACTTACGGACCCACATGTTTAACGTGATCGTACTCCGCACCTCGTAAAGTGTGGACAATCTTTTCTGAATCACCATGTATATATTTTATCGAATTTTGCAAGAAATTATATATAAAAATTATATCGTTCGTGCAAATGATATCAGTTATAGCATGGTACCTTTCGTTTTAAAGAGCTTGAAAAATATTTCGTTTAATGCCAAGTTTGACAATGTACATCCTCAGGAGGGTAACTTGTTCCCTTTGGGGGGGGGGGGGTAATGATGTTACAAACACAAATAATGTATCGCGGTTATTTTTCACTCCTTTTTGGGAATAATTATAACAAATTCTGTCCTATGCTGCCATGTTAAGGAAATATAAAGTTTCGAAGTTTTCGTTCGAATTTTAAAAAACTCTATCTGGTTCTAGATTTTTTGTTAAAAAATGTGAATAAAATATTTAACGAAAATCAATTAATATTGGTGGCAGCTATTGTGAACACAAGAAATTGAATACACACACACCGATGACAGACAGACAGGTTACTCTAAAAATAGTCAAAACTTGTTCAGTCAAACGTTTCCTAAAAGATGTATCGGCATCAAAATCGAAAATTTTCATAAAAGCCACATTTTATACTATATTGTATAGCATGAAGAAGTAAAAATAATCAACATCATATATTTCTGATAAAAAAAAAATTGTTAACTAATTTCTTACAGCATTGAGGTGTTTTCTGTTAAGAAAACGTCATTTGAAAGGACAACATCCTTTGAAAGGTTAAAAAATAACCACAGCGAGTGTGTTGCTATCATACTAAATGTAACATGCTAACATGCGTGGTTAAATACTATTAACAACATTTTGCTGTTCTTTTTTACAAACTTGTAAAATTACTCAAGGAAATTCCTGACGTAGGCAGCCATAGCTAGTAACACGGCGTAGCATATTGGCATAGCTAGTAACACGGTTACGGCCAATCCAAAAATATCAAGTTTGAATTTCTTGTATGGCCCAGGGTAGTTTGAATCTTAAATTCAAACTAATTTTATTACTTTCCTTATATACATAATGTATAAGGAAAGTATTGTGACGGGGTTGAAAATTCGAATTCGAGTTTTCGACACACAGACGCGAATCAAACATTTTTGAGGTGATGTCTGTCTGTGTGTATGTGTGTCAGTGAGTCTGTGGATTCGATATCTCACGAACGAATGAAGCGATTCGAATGAAATTTGGTACAAAAATCACAATCCGTGAATACTGGAAGCCTATTGTTTTATATGTAATCGAATGTTCAGAACCCCCCCCTAAATTTTCAAGTGAAATTTTGAAAAAATCATCAAAAAATAAAAATCCTTAATAAAGTTCCGCAAATAGACATTTCTTATGTAATTTTTTCTTAGAAAACGATTGACATAAACTTTAGAACGCTAGCATGAACCGTTCTCGAAATATTGCACATTTTTCAAATAAATTTATCAAAATATCGCATAAATTAAAAAAAAATATATTAACTGTTGAGAAGCATGTTCACTTTTCATATGTAATATCATGCGATAAATTTGTTGACATCATTCTCGTGGATCTAACTTGTTCCATTTATGAGAAAATATACTTTGAGTAATACTTTTGTATTTGAACGCCAATAGTCATTTATCTGCCATATCAATAACTTATATCTCCGTCTATAACGCTTGACGAGATTTTGGCGACGAATTTGGTGGAATGGTGCCAACTTGGCGACTTTTTAAATGTTGCCAAATTAACGAAAATCTCGCCAAATGGATGAAAATGACGCTAAATCAATGAAAATGACGACTAATTGTCGATAATTCAATATCTTGGCAAAAATATAAGTATCTACTATAAGATAAACCTATTTTATTTACTGTAAAAGTAGTAAATTTATTGCATTATGTAAGGAAAGTCATGTGTTGCCCACATTAGATTTATAATTGGAGTTCAAAAGAAAATACGGTAATTTGAAGTCGGTAGTGGCCATTCTTGTCCTTGTTTCAAAGGTGGAGGCTGCAATGTAATCTATGGAAACTCTTTACATGACCGGAGTAGTGATAGTAAGTGTAAGTATTTTTGTCACAGTTTAAGTACAAAATTTCCCTTATTTACAAAAATTCGCTTCAGTAAATAGCCGATATTAAAGAAAACGCAGTTTTCTCACGATGTACGGCACAAATTGTCTATCTCAAGGTCAGTTTTGTTACACATACAAATTTGTTTCTACCGTGCATGATGGAAACATATTTTTGTTAATCATTTTAAAGGGAAAAAATATTTTGATTGATACTAAGTTTGACAATGTACCCCTCAGGGGGGTTGAAGACCCAGACCGTCCGACTCGTCCTGAAACTTGAGCAGCTGTTTGGATGGCCGGCTCCTCCGGGGGAGTTGTTGTTGTTGAGATCCAGACCGTCCGACCTACCAGAAAGGTGTAAGGTAACTGTTTGGACGACCGGGAAGTGCCACCCAATTTAGACCGGAACCCAGTGGGGGAGGCATCCACAGGGACCGTACCTTCCTTCCCCTACCACCAACCTCTCGGAAGGATTTACGGACCCACATGTTTAACGTGGTCGTACTCCGGATGAACACGGCGGCAGTTGCGGCAGCGTGCAGATCCAGCGAGCAAACCACCGGGCTACCGCGCCCGAAATGTGCCAACAGCACGCGGTGTTCCCAGGTGGTCACCCACCTAAGTACTAATTGCGCCCGATGCTGCCTGACTTCGGTGATCTAACGAGAACCTGTGTTTTCAGCACAGTACGGCCGTTGGCCCCCGGCTCTTCGGGGGAGTGTGACTTCCACTTTGAGGGGGGGAGCTAATGACGTCACGAACACAAAAATTGTATAACTGCTATTTTTCACTACATTGATTGAAACTGTTAAGTTTCGTGATCGCTGAGCTATAGATTGTCCTTTTTATGCATAATTGCGTTAAATATTGTCCTGCGATAGCATGTTAGGTAAATATAAGGTTTCGAATAAATTTCAATGTTTTCGATCGATTTTCACAAAATTCTATCTAGTTCTAAATTTTTCGTTAACAAACCGGATATAAAGTTCCGTGAAAATCCGTAAATATTTGTGTCAGTTATCGTGTCTTCAGGGAATCGACTATAAACATAGACACAGACAGGCAGACCAACATCACTCTAAGAGTCAAAACGTGTTCAGGAGGACCTAAAACATGTAATGAAATCAAAATTTTGAATTAAAAGATTTTAGTGAAAATAATGCTTTTTCTATACCGTATTACATAGTATGAGATAGTATATATGATTCAATATAATATCAAATAAATATAGTGTCATTTTGTGCAATGAAATTCAATGCATTATGAAAGAAGTGAAGAAAAAATAAAATTGAGCCTATAGGAAAAATCATGTGCTGCCTACATCAAATTTTTACTTTCCCTGCAATACATTGTAATGTATAGGGAAAGTATTGGAATCATGTCGAAAATCGCAACTCGAGTTTTCGACGAATCTACGAATCTACACGAGACCTCTAGAATACGAAAAAACTAATTTTAGAGTGACGTCTGTGTGTGTGTTTGTCTGTCTATCTGTCTGTGTGTCTGTGTGTCTGTGCAATGTATGTATCCACTCTAACTCAAAAACTAATGGACCAAATTTCATTGGTCGGTAAGTTCCTTGGGTATGACTCTGGTGCTGATTAGTTTTTGGTACGATTCGTAAAAACAGAACCAGCATTTTTTTGCGAAATGGCCCGTAAAAATTTCATGTATCCACTCCAGCTAAAATACTAATTGACTAAATTTCACAAAATTTGGTAGATAAGTTACTTGTAGGATACTATGGTGCTGATTAGATTTTGGTATTATTCGGAAAACAACAACCTGCCTCTTTTTACGAAATGGCCCTCAAAAATCGCAAAATCTTAAAAAAGCTACGTATGTTCAAATATATCAATTAAATGCTTGTTTTATATACGTAATTTTTGATGAGAAAAAGAATAAAAACCACTCTATTACTCTAGGACTAACCATTCTCGAGATATTTGAGATTTTTCGCATTTAGTTATGCCACTTTTAGGAAAATGCCTGTAATTACCAAATAAAAACAGAAATTGAATTAAAAATGCAAATTTAGTGCTGTTTTGTGCAATTAAACTCAATTGAATGAATTATTATAAAATAAAAAAAAAATGAATTTGAGTCTGCAGGGAAAGTCATGTGCTGCCCTCATCAGATTTTCAATATTGTTTTGATATTACTCAAAATCTCCCTAAAAATCTATTTTTTCACCATCGCTCCATTTTTATGTCGAAATTTCCCTCAATAAGGCCTTTTTCTTGAATCGCCATCCATATCCGTAATTAGGGGGGGAGGGGGTCAAAGCACAAGTCTGGAAAATTGTTAATTTAATTAAAAGTCAACATGAGAGAAAAAAAAATTAAAAAAAAAACGTTTTTGGAATTTGAACATTCAACCACAGTTACCTGTCTTCTCCCACGTGTATGTTAATAAAAACAATTTAAACCTGTACCTAAATGGGAAAACTTAGCATTATTACATTTGGTATATTTATGAATGTCAAATTTGTTAGTGTAGTTGCTCTGTCTCCAAGAAAGATAACAATTATGTTATGAAAAACGGAATAATTTTTAAATGTGGTACACATTTCTTTAAAAATTAGTGTGTGTATAGCACTTTCAAAAATTAGTATGCACCAATTCTTGAAATGTGAAGCTCATACCATCTATTCAAATTTACTTTGTAATAATACATATTTCACAGTTGATAGTAATCCGTAAATTTTAGCACCCCCTGGAAAAATCCTGCTTACGCTCATGTTACCATCATTGAATTAGAGACTGTCGCACATTACAGGTCATGAGGAAATGCTAGAAGACAGACGATCATCTACGACTCTAGCTAGTGCTGTTTTGAGCTCTAATAATATATAATACCCCACAAACACTTTAATTTCGCCGATTTAAAACTGGAATACATACACACATCCCCCACATATCTGTCTTTTCCTCCTCGTTGTCTGCAGCCCCTTATATTCTAATCCTAATTCATGACAGTCGCTAGCACATAACATTAACATCGTAATGTGTGTGCTTTCCAGATTTTACGACTTCAAGCCGGTTGGCATTTCCTCGGTCAGCAGCGACAAATGATGTAGCTACAGAAAGGCCAAGTTGCTGGTAAGCAATTAAAAGAAAGGCTTTTTCCGGCAAGATTAGTGTATAAAAGCATTAGTGGGATTTAGAAGTGATGGATGGTTATAAGGTTTTAAGACCGTCATTCATTTTAAAATGCAGAATTTAACATTTTAATCTTTGAACAACAAACATTTAATAGTGCAATGGATAAAAAACTGATTTGGTCAGACCTCGTCTTTCACTACAAGCTCAAATCCATTATTGTTTCTTATATTTCATTATTGTTTCTTATATTTCATTATTGTTTCTTATATTTCATTATTGTTTCTTATATTTCATTACTGTTTCTTATATTCCATTATTGTTTCTTAAATTTCATACTGTTTCTTATATTTTATTATTGTTTCTTATACTTCATTATATTGTTTTTTTATATTTCATTATATTGTTTCTTATATCATTATACTTTGTTACTTGTATCACCCACAGATGGGAATTAACTGCATATTAACATGTGACCATTATGCTGGCACAGCTGTCTAATAAAACGTCATTTTACATTGAAAACGCAATCATTCCTTTATCTGTAATGCCAAAGGAAGTTGTTTGTCTGTTCGTCAGTTTTCTCGTCTGTGTCGTCTGTAGCAAAAAATCTAAGCAACGTACGGCCATGAAATTTTCTTCACAATCACTTTAGAACCCGTGAAGGTGCACCTCGGTCAGATTTTTTTTAATTTAAATTAGTTTTGGGGTTATTTTAGCATAATTTTGAGGTGATTTTTACATACATTGTTTCTTTATTATCAAAAATATTATCATGGAGTTTCTAATTTGACCCCATCAGAAAGATAGAAAAATTATCTTTCAAATAATTTTGTACGGAATTCATACCATTATTAGTCGATTTTGGAGGAATTTTTAAAAGTATAGACTTTTCGTTTGTTGCAGACATAATCTGTCTATCTTCTACGTATAACAATAAAGGAATACGTCTTTTTGACCATCTGGTTTTATGCTTATTAGCAGAAAATCGAAGTTACGTACGACGATGAAACTTGGTACATCGGTACACCAGGATCCGGAAAGGTGCACCACCTCAAGATTTTTTTAGCAATCAAAAATATAATCGCAGCGTTTCCATCTTAACATCTGAAATATTAAAACTTATTTTTTAAACAAACTATAAACGGAATCCATACTGTTAAAGCGAATTTTCGTGAATTTAAAAATAATTTTTTTTTTCCTGTGTTTAAGACATGCTTCCCCGAGATGGTAGACACGCTGCATATTCTCGCAGATTTTCTATTTTAATACCATCGGCGCAAAGGTTTTTATTTTTTATTTTTGTTATAAGCGGTAGTATCGTTCAAGCGTTCTTTAGTTTTTGAGAATTCGTTGTGAGTTCCCGTGTGATTGTAATAAAATGTTTCTATTGTGGCTGCACACATGCTACTACGCTCATTTAATATTCCTTACAACGTCGGTTACATTGTCTAGTCTTTATATATTGCGTTTGCGATGGAAATTTCTTAGCAATGCCAATTTTATTCGGGGCCTGACTAACGCAGGGGTATGAAGGGCAGCTGTCCTGGGCCCCCGCATTAGAGGGGCCCCAAATTAAACAATTACAACAACGAAAAATAAACGGTTGCTTCCTAAAAAAATGTATGTCATTGGAGTAAGTTTGCCCATCTGATAGACTCATTTTGTCTAAACTCTCTCATTAGACTAAATAGACTTATTAAACGCATTAACTCTCTAAATAGACTCATTAACCGCATTAATTTAGCATTTTGGCTATGATAAGAAAGTTGTCAATAATTTATATTCCATTAAAATATGTAAGAACCACATTTTGTATACATTTTGCTAGAATGTTCTGGAAAAATATGTTTGTTCATTTCATATATGTCGAAGGTTGAAGGAAGACCCCGGAGTCTGCCCCGGCCCCAGTTGGCCTAAATTTTTATTGCCACAGAGTGTAAATAAATGAATAATGTATTTAAATGGAATCTGCAGGGAAATTGACGTGTTGTCAAAAGCAGATTTTGTATTTCAAGAAATGCATCAAATCTTTCTGTTTCTGGAAGTTCGATTCTTTAATAATTGTTTGGTTCTTTTCTGTTTGACATATCCGTCTCCGGTCTTCGCAATAAATCATTCTCTGATCATTTCGTGTGACCTAACTGCGCTGCACATAGACTTCTTCCATTCTCAGAGTTCGAAATTTACGGCTATTACGGCACTATTATTTCTGCAACTCTGCAACACTGTTTCTTTCCCGACGGAACCTAACAATGCATCGTTAAGAAGCGAACGCTCGAATCGAAACGTAAGGCTGTCGATAATCGAGTGGGAAATTGAAGATAATGTGATGTGTCTGTCGTCAGCTTTATATTTTCGAATCTTTTGCTTAGACGTGCGATACATGTTTAAGTAACCTTTTATTTCCTTTCAAAAAGTCCCGAGAATGCTGTGTATTTTTACTTTCCTTATATAAATATAATGCATAAGGAAAGTATTGTGATGGGGACGAAAATTCGAATTCGAGTTTTCGACGGGAGAGCACGTTTCAAGCATCCCTGATCACGAATCGAACATTTTTAGGTGATGTCTGTGTGTGAAAGTATGTGTGTGTGTGTGTGAAAGTACAGTGTGTGTGTGTGCGTGTGTCAGTGAGACTTTGGAGACGATAACTGACGAACAAATGGACTGATTCAAACGAAAATTGGTACAAAAATTACAATCCGCGAATGCTGGAAGCCTATTGCTTTTAAACGCAATCGAATGCAGAAAACACCCCTAAATTTTCGAGTGAAATTTTGAAAAAATCATCAAAAAATTAAATCATTTAATAAAGTTACGCAAATAGACATTTCTTATGTAATTGTTCCTTAGAAAACGATTAACATAAACATTAGAACGCCATCACGAACCGTTTTTGAGATATTGCACATTTTTCAAATAAATTTATCAAAGTATACCATAAATTAAAAAAATCTGATGTGAGCAACACATGACTTTCCTTATATAATGTAATGAATTTACTACTTTTACAGTAAAAAAAATAGATTTTTCTTATAGTAGATACTAATATTCTTTCCAAGATATTGAATTTTCGATAATTAGTCGTCATTTTCATTGATATGGCGTTATTTTTATCATTTGGCGAGATTTTCGTTAATTTGGCAACATTTCAAAAAGTCGCCAAGTTGGCGACATTTAGCCAAATTCATCGCCAAAATCTCGCCAAGCGTTATGGACGAAGAAATAAGTTATTCTTGCAGCAGATAAATGACTATTGGCGTTCAAATACAAAAGTATTACTTAAAGTATCTTTTTTCATGAATGGAATGAGCTAGATCCACGGGAATGATGTCACCCAATTGATCGCATGGTATTACATATAAAAAAAGAAATTGTTTCTCAATAGGAAATGTTTTTTTTTTATTTTATATCAATTTTTGATAATTTTTAAAAAGAATGCACAATATCTCGAGAACTGCTCATGTTAGCGTTTTAAATTTTATGTCAATCGTTTTCTAATGAAAAATTACATAAGAAATGTCTATTTATGTAACTTTATTAGCGATTTCAATTTTTTGACGATTTTTTCAAAATTTCTTTCGGAAATTTAGTGGGGTTCTGAATATTCGATTGCGTATAAAAACAATAGGTTTCCAGTGTTTACGGATTGTGATTTTTGTACCAAATTTTGTTTGAATTGGTCCATTCGTTCGTCAGTTATCGTCTCCACAGACTCACTGACACACACACACACACACACAGACAGCACATCAAAAATGTTTCATTCGTGATCAGGGATGCTTGAAACGTGCTCTCCCGTCGAAAACTCGAATTCGAATTTTCGACCCAGTCACAATACTGTCCTTATACATTATGTATATAAGGAAAGTAAAAAATATATTAACTGTTGTGAAACATTTTCACTTTTCATATGTCATATCATGCGATAAATTGGGTGACATCATTCCTCGTGGATCTAGCTCGTTCCATTCATGAGAAAAGATACTTTGAGTAATACTTCTGTATTTGAACGCCAATAATCATTCATCTGCTATAAGAATAACTTATTTCTCCGTCCATAACGCTTGGCGATTTTGACGACGAATTTAGCGGAAGGTTGCCAACTTGGCAACTTTTTAAAATGTTGCCAAATTAAAGAAAATCACGTCAAATGGATAAAAATGACGCTATATCAATGAAAATAACGACTAATTGACTAAAATTCAATATCTTGGAAAAAATATAAGTATCTACTAAGAATAACCTATTTTGTTTGTTCTGTAAAAATAGTAAATTCATTGCATTATATAAGAAAAATCATGTGCTGCCCACATCAGATTTTTTTTTTTTGGATAGGATTATTTATAAGGATTTATTTTCGAACTATAGGTATAAATATTGGTGACAATGGGGAAAAACCGATTTGTGCTTTCTAAATGCTAAACTGGAGGAGTTCAGATATGAAACATTACACGTTTATATTCGTTTGAGAGGGGAGATAATTCCTTGCCAATAAAAAAAAAAATCTGATGTGGGCAACACATGACTTTCCTTATATAATGTAATGAATTTACTACTTTTACAGTAAAAAAATAGGTTTTTCTTATAGTAGATACTAATATTCTTTCCAAGATATTGAATTTTCGACAATTAGTCGTCATTTTCATTGATTTAGCATCATTTTTATCCATTTGGCAAGATTTTCATTAATTTGGCAACATTTCAAAAAAGTCGCCAAGTTGGCGACATTCCGCCAAATTCGTCGCCAAAATCTCCCCAAGCGTTATGCACTAAGAAAAAAGTTATTCTTACAGCAGATAAATGACTATTGGCGTTTAAATACAAAAGTATTATTCAAAGTATATTTTTTCATGAATGGAACAAGCTAGATCCACGAGTTTTTTTTTATGTGACTTTTTCATAATTTTTTTAAAAAATGTACAATATCTCGAGAACGGTTCATGTTAGCGTTCTAAAATTTATGCCAATCGTTTTCTAATGAAAAATTACATAAGAAATGTCTATTTGCGTAACTTTATTAGCGGTTTTGATTTTTTGACGATTTTTTCAAAATTTTATTCGAAAATTTAGGGGGGTTCTTAACATTAGATTACGTATAAAAACAATAGGCTTCCAGTGTTTACGGATTGTGATTTTTGTACCAAATTTGGTTCGAATCGGTTTATTCGTTCGTCAGTTATCGTCTCCACAGGCTCACTGACACACACACACACATACTTTCACACACACACACACACACACACACACACACACATACTTTCACACACACACACACACACACACACACACACACATACTTTCACACACACACACACACACACACACACACACACACACACACACGCTCTCCCGTCGAAAACTCGAATTCGAATTTTCGACCCCGTCACAATACTTTCCTTATACATTATGTATATAAGGAAAGTAAAAATCTGATGTGGGCAGCACATGACTTTCATTACAGACTCAAATTAATTTTCTCTTCATTTCTTCAATAATCCATTAATTCAGTTTAATTGCATGAAATAAGACACAAATATTTGAAATTACACTGAATTTGCACTTTTAACCCAATTTTCGCTTTCATGTGGTAAATAAACAAACGTGGTGTAACGTAGTACCGTTGTAGTGCCGAGGAGCACTCAAGAAACAGCAGATAAAATTTTAGAATAAAACTTTAATATATAAAAATAAATATTTACAATTATATAAAAATAAGAAGTTGTAATTGCATATTCATTTTAAGTATCTGTTCTCGGCCAAATCGAGCGAAATTTGGTACAAATATCATAATCCATGAAAACTGAAAGCCTATTGTTTTTATGCGCAATCGAATGTTCAGAACCCCACTAAATTTTCGAATGAAATTTTAAAAAAATCCCCATAAAATCAAAACCTCTATTAAAGTTGCGCAAATAGACATTTCTTATGTAATGTTTCATTAGAAAACGATTAACATAAATTTTAGAGCGCTAACATGAACCGTTTTCAAGACTTTGCACATTTTTAAAAAAAATTATAAAAAACAAAAAAACAATATTTCCTATTGAGAAACATGTTCACTTTTCATATGTAATAAAATGCGATGAACTTGGTGACATCATTCTCGTGGATCTAGTTCGTTCCATTCATGAAAAAAGATACTTTGAGTAATACTTTTGTATTTGAACGCCAATAGTCATTTCTTTGCTATAAGAATAAATTATTTCTCCATCCATAACGCTTGGCGAGATTTTAGCGACGATTTTGGTGGAATGTTGCCAACTTGGCAACTTTTTAAAATGTTGCCAAATTAAAGAAAATCTCACCAAATGGATAAAAATGACGCTATATCAATGAAAATAACGGCTAATTGACGAAAATCCAATATCTTGGAAAAATATAAATATCTACTATAAGAATAACCTATTTTGTTTTTACTGTTAAAGTAGTAAATACACTGCATTATATAAGGAAAGTCGTGTGCTGCCCACAACAGATTTTTTAATTTGTTTCTCAGTTAAATTGTTACCTAGTCATCAGTACCATAAACAATAATGTTTTCTATTACAATTTGATAAAAAAAAATACTAATTTTTTATTAATACACCCACTTTTCCAGAAATGTCAGCAAAAATAGAACATAAACCGAAAATGTTTTCCTTTAAATTGTATATATGTAGACTCCACGAAAATGTATTACCGATGATATGATTAAACTGAAAAATTTCTAATAATTGGTAATTCTAACAGGGTAACAACTCACCTACCAAATTTTGTGAAATTTGGTCACTTAGTTTTGAGCTACAGTAGATAAATGTATTGCACAGACAGAAAGGCACACCACTTCGACGTTAAGAGTTTGCAATTCCGTATCAGTAGCTCAACAGTAAGGCATCGGCTGGCCAGTATGAAGATCCGTAGTTCGTTTCCCGGTTAGGACAGCAAAGTTCTTTACAATAGCAGCAGGACAAATCAGCTCCGAAGGTTAGTGTAAGGATATCCGACATCTGAAAGTGACACTAGTTCGAGTAACATGGATTTAGTGGACTCTGATATATTGAGCGGCAATTTAAAATCGGCAGGTTAATGACCACGTAGGAAGCTAACCGAAGTGATATAAATAGAAGCAGGAGATTAATTTGAGGTGAAAATAGCTGGAGTTGGTCAGTCAGATTGTCAAGTTGTATTTCAATCTGACATTAGAGAGAGGATAATGCACACACTTTGACAATAAGAGATTGCAATTTCGCCTCAATAGCGCAAGGGTACAGAGTTAACAGACCAGTACAGAAAATCGTGGTTCGATTTTCGGTTGGGACAGTAAGTTTCTTCATAACGTACGTCAAAAAATAGTTGTAGCATGTGATCCAGGAAGGAAATCATTCCCAAACGAAAATAAAGATGAAAGCGAAAACAGAAGAAGAATGGAAAATAACAGCGAAATAAACAAAACGATTTCTTTAATGTAGTTAATGAGGTTATCTATACTATTGAGTTATGAAAAACGTCAGGTTCACGTTTGCAGTCAATTGCATTTAGAGTGGAATTCATAACATGAAAAAAATTAAAATCTGATGTGGGCAGCGCATGACTTTCCCTGCAGACTTATATTCACGTTGTCTTTATTTTAATTAAATTTAATTCACGTTTAATTCAATTTTCGTTCTCATTTGGTAACCGGACTTATTTTCAAAGGTGGCGTAGAGAACTAAAATATCTCGAGAACGGTTAGACCTAGTGTAATGGGGTTGGTCTTATTGTTTTCATCGTCAAAAATTATATATTAAACAAGCATTTAATGGATATATTTGAGCATACGTAGTTTTTTATTTTAGGTGTTGACGATTTTTGCGGACCATTTCGCAAAAAAAGGCGCGTTTTTCTTTTCCGAACCGTACCAAAATCTAACCAGCACCAGAATATCCTACAAGTAACTTATCTACCGAATTTTGTGAAATTCGGTCAATTAGTTTTTCAGCTAGAGTAGATATATGAAATTTTTACTGGCCACTTCGCAAAAAAAGGCGGGTTCTCTTTTTACGAATTATACCAAAAACTAATCAGCACCAGGGTCACACCCAAGTGACTTTCCTATCAAATTTTATGAAATTTGGTCCATTAGTTTATGAGTTACAGTGGATACATTCATTGCACAAAGAGACAGACAGACAGACAGACATACACAGACGTCACGCTAAAAATAGTTTTTCGTGTTCTAGAAGTCTCGAAACGTGTAGATTAGTCGAAAACTGGAGTTGCGATTTTCGACATGATTCCAATACTTCTTTACATTAACATGTATTGCAGTGAAAGTAAAAATCTGATGTGGGCAGCACATGACTTTCCCTGCAGACTTATGTTCACGTTCTCTTTATTTTAATTACATTTAATTCACTTTTAATTCAATTTTCGTTCTCCTTTGATAACTGGACTTCTTTTCAAAGGTGGCGTAGAAAAAATACGAAAAAACTAAAATATCTCGAGAACGGCTAGACTTAGTGTAATGGGGTTGGTCTTATTCTTTTCTTTGTTAAAAATTACGTATTAAACGAGCATTTTATGGATATATTTGAGCATATGTAGTTTTTTATTTTAGATTTTGACAATTTTTGCGGGCAATTTTGCAAAAAACGGCAGGTTATTTTTTTCCGAATCATACCAAAATCTAATCAGCACCAGGGTGTCCCACAACTGACTTACCTACCGAATTTTTTGGAATTCGGTCTATTAGTTTTTCAGCTAGAGTGGATACAAGATTTTGCGGGCCATTTCGCTAAAAATGCGGGTTCTTTTATCCCGAATCGTACCCAAAACTAATCAGCACCAGATTCGCCCACAAGTGACTTACCTACCAAATTTTATGAAATTCGGTAAATTACTTTTTTAGTTAGAGTGGTTACAGAATCTGCATAGACAGACACACACACAGACGTCACGCTAAAAATGGTTTTTTAGTTTTCTAGAGGTCTCGAAACGTGTAGATCCGTCGAAAACTCGAGTTGCGATTTTCGACATGATTCCAATACTTTCCCTATACATTACCACGTATTGCAGGGAAAGTAGAAATGATGCATTGTTTTTCTTTACCACTTTGATTTCGTTTTAGAGTTAGCAATTTATCGAAACTGGTTTCTGAATAATATGCTTGTTTTTCATTGTTTATTATATGTGTACCGATTTTAATTTTAATGCAGAATATAGTCAGTTCGATTTCACAAATATATTTTTTTTATCAACGTGATTTTCCAATAAACTTTAGCTGTGTCTTATATAATAACGGTTTTCTGAATAAGCGAGAAGCGAATGAAGAAGCTTTCAGCGAGAAGCTTTCTAAAGCAAGCAACGCGACAGGAAGAAATGTACTTAAAAGAATTATGACCGGAAAAATCATAACTCTGAAAAGTCATAAAAAAGTTTTGAAAACCCATAACTTTTAAAACTGAGTGATGCCACATGACTGATACAGGATCAATATTTATTCTCGGTTCCTATAATATCTGATGATGCTTATAAAGTCAAATATATGTAGCACATGCAGGAATGTGGATAGCCGGGGCATTAGCAGCAAACAATGTCCATACTACATTGAAAATATAAACTATTTGTAGTGTTTTGATAAAAAAGATTATTTTAATATCAACTCCGTCTTTCGGTCCGTAGGTTTTTCGTTGCCAGTATGCTTCTTTAGAAATATATTGCTATTGACCATTCACTTTTATATTTAAGATTGTTTCTAAAGTCGGTGAAAATTCAGTAATTTTGTGTCCCCTTGAATGAAGCTATTTAGTCTTAAATCGCTCTTTATTCCATGGTAAATTAGAGGTTATATCTGTCACGACTAATATGCAAAACTATTTTCTTCAATTATTCTTCTATTCTCGTGGATATCATCTCCAGCATTTAATCAATCTATAGAACGTTCTACAGAAATAATTTATTGGAAAGCAACCATAGTGTGGTGACTAAAAAATTATTATTCTATTTATTATTTAAAAGGGACGCATATCAATTATTAGCCGTTGTGCCGCATTTAACCCACATTTCTTAGTAACCCTGCAGAGTCCACTTCGGTAATAAGAGCTTGCAATTTTGTCCCAGTAACTCAACTGTATAGCGTCGGATGGTCCGTTCGGAGATCCAGGATTCGACTCCCATTTGGGGCAGCAAGGTTCTTTACAATAGCTCCCAAACAAATCAAACCTGTAGGTTAGTGCAAATATGTTGAAGGTTTGAAAGTGGCCCTAATCCCACTGTCACGTATTCAGTGGACTCTGGGAGATTGATTGTTCATTTCAAATTTGAGGGGAAAATAACCACGCAGGATACAAACCTGAGTAAAAATAGTAGTAGCAGAAGGCTAATATGAGGTAAAAATAACAGGAAGTAGTCAGACAGATTGTTAGTTTCACGCCAATCTGATATTAGAGAGTGCAGAATACAGAATCCACATCGGCAATAAGAGCTTGCATTCGTCCCAACAGTAGAGCGTCGGCTTTCCAGTTCGGAGATCCAGGTTCGACTCCCGGTTGGGGCAGAAAGGTTCTTTACAACCCACCATTATTCACTCACCATAATCTATAAATAAATACATTATTTATTAAAATAAACATTTCTAAATTTAAAAATTGACATTTATTAAACACCAATTATGAGCATACTTAAAATTACATAAAATCTTACTACAGAATTTACTCAATGAGGTAAAGTACTCGTGTGAGACCTGATCATATTTAACTTATTCAAACGAGCAAACTTCGACTTACTGTTAATTAAGGCAAGCACATACCTTGAGATTTTGGCCTTATTTTGATGATCTACACTGCGGACTCTATGGAATGATATTGGACACTTTTCACTTGAACCTCTCGAAAGTCTAGAGGCACCTCCTAGCTCTGTCATCATCTGAACTCTGTCGTTGATATTTTTAGGAGCTTGTTTTGTTGTTGCAAATCCCCTAAGACCATCAGAGCTAGATCAGGTCCATGACATTATACACCCTAAAGAAATCCAGCACCAACAACTGACTGGCAGCAAGATCCTGCGTGAAGAGCCCCAGGCATGCAAGAATGTGAACAGGGGAGGCCTGATCAAAAGAACACTTGGTGCAGACCTCAAAACACTTAGATTACATACCTGCGAGCCCACCTAACCTCTTGGGTTTATAGCTATAAGTGGGACATCGAGGCAACAACCACTGCATCTCTTTTCCAGCAAAGCCGCAACCTCGGTCGCGAAACACGGCGGAATCATTCACCGGGCAGGGGCCGAAGGCACCTGCCGGGCCCGACTCCGGTCACCGGCCAGACCTGGGCTCAGGGCATAAATAGCCACAGTCCCGTGATCCAGCCACCTGGAAGAGTCCGGGGACTGCCTCGTCACTTCCGCGATTGCATCCGTGAGTCATCAGCAGCGAGGTTGATTACCCCCGGATTAATTTGCCCCCCAGTTTGGAGGATCAAGGCTACAGAGCCAACATCCGAAACCACCATCTTGGGTGGCCCGCCCCGGGGGGGGCTCAAAACACTTAGAGTTAGTTCTCAGTATATTTCATAGATCTGAGATGCCCACTGAGGAAGCGAGTAAGAGTAGTTTAATCCTGCCTATTACAACCTAGTGCGAGAGAACCAGCCTGTCGGTTCCCCTGATACCAGTGGTGCAGTGGTGGAACGAGCCAGGTGTTTTTGTTTTTTTGCATTTTGTCCTGGAGAAAAGTTCCATATAGGTGAGAGTCATGGAAGGGGGACAAAACATCTTCTGTGATCAAAGACTGGAGCACCAAAGGCAGAAAACTGGCTCAGCTTCAATACCTGCAGACCTTAGCTGGGCATAATGGAATGGCTTTTACGCCTAGGGTGGCCCTACTAGGAGTAAACTCCCGACGTACTTCACCCATTCCACCCAGGAACACCCCCTTGCCACGATGAGGCGGCCTGCAGGACTTGAGGCTTGTTTTACAATCATCTGGTCTGGGAATCATTTGCTCTGCCATTTACCGGCTCCGAACATCATAATGTTTTCGATCTCCAAAGAATATATCTTCCCTCGCTGATATCTTCCTAATAGCATCATGGCCTGGGGTAAAGAATGCCTCTTACTCCCGTTGGCTATTCTTCAGTGTGATGTTGTATCGATGTTTAAATGATTGCTATGGATCGATTGAAAGTTGTCTTAAGTCCTAGCTCTAAGCATTGTTTATTCCCCAAGTCACTTTCCAGGCCAAGACTGTCGAATTTGGCGCATTTGTCTACGACATTGTTTGATCGCAAATACCAAAATCTGAAATTGGTGCCCACTGGTCCACACATAGAAGTTCTTAGAACTTTTAAAAATATAACAGAACTGTTAGTGGTTTATACTGAACACACATTTGAAAGGTCTTCAGGAAGATATTTCTTTAAAATTACTTTATGCTGTAGACTTACATTGCCATTTTAAGAAGTCTTGATTGGAATTTTGAAAATTTACTCACCAACAGACCCTTTGTACAATTATTAACTTAAAACTTATATCTGTTATAACTAATATGCAAGTGCACTGTTTAGACTAGTAGTCTTATTCTCATGAGCAATCAAGTATTTAACTAATCGATTAAGCCTTATACTAACTCACATTTCTCTATACGCATAATTTATTGTAAATCAACTGCAGACGATCTTAGACCTTCCTAGAAGCGAACAGAATTACTAGTGATGTATACTGAGCATACATTTGGGAGGTTTTTTTTGTAGGATATTTCTCTGAAATTGCCTCATTGTCTATTATATTGTCATTTAAAAAGAACTTGACTGGAATTTTTCAGTTCAGGTGGGAATTTAATAACTACCAGTACATTGGTGTGTTCTATGGGATACTCTAGAAGACTGAATGCAAATGTGAAAACTCGGGTAATGAAGCATCGACGTCATTCTTGAAAAATATTTTAATTTGGAATTTACAGTCTTGAAATGTTATGCTATTTATATTACAAACTATTGACTTCGTTGGTATAAAAAAAAGAAATAATTATTTGTCAGTGTCACCGAAACCATGATTACATTATATTTATAATATTTTGAACTGACCAACAAGCAAAGCTGTTGCAAACTATAAAGTGACTATAGCCACAGAAACTTACCGTCTAATGTTTGCTTACATTGCCCTAGACGTGAGAGCATGAATGACAGACACATCTATGACATCCACATATTCGCTCGAACACAGTATTAATGCATTAAGCCGATAAATAGTTACACTTGAGTAAATAAAATAATATTTACGCTCCTCTAGATCCTCGAAAGAACCAATTTATCAAATTTAATATATCAAAACTTTTATCTCATCTTTCCAATTTCTGGCCACACCATGGAAAAAAAAAACTTTCTATAAATTTATTGGCCATACAATTCAGCTCCAACCAATCGATCTATAAGCAAAGTTTGCAGTAATTGTATTGTTCAAGACGCGAATTTGAAGGTAAAGCCGGAAGTAAGTCTCTAACTCCATGGTTTATATATTCATATTCTGGATTTCTAAATAAGGTTGACCAATGATAATATTATAGAATGATGATATTAACCTTCTTATTCAGCGGAATTATAGAGGTGGTCCCATTTCTAATTCCATTAGTTGAATAGTTTTCCTTCTCTTGACCATACATTTGCATTATGTTGTGGCAACAATTCAGCCTGAGATTATAAATATATAGCAAAACAAACCAAACTTTGACAGGCTATTTTTCTAGGTCCACGGGTTAAGTTTAAAACCGGATTTCAGATTTCGATTTAGCATGCTCGAATTAGAATAGAGTAATTTCAGCACTTAGGGTTGCATTTGGTGCTCAAACAAGACACTGCTCTTTTAGAGAGGTGACGAAAAGTGAACATACTTCACAATAGTTAATACTGTTTCTTATTTTATGTGATTTTTTGATACCTTTATTTTAAAATGAGCAATATCTCGAAAACGGTCCGTGCTAACGTCCAATAGTTTCTGTCATTCGCTCTGTATTGAAGAATTAAGTACGAAATGAAAATTTACGTATAAGGGAATATATCTTTTAAATGATTCTTAACACTTTTTTTAACACACGCTCTGTATTGAAGAATTACGTACGAAATGAAAATTTACGTATAAGGCATTACATCTTTTAAATGATTTTTAACACTTTTTAACTTTCAACGAAGTTGAAAAGTGTTTATGACATTGTTCATTCTGTCTGTCTGTCTGTCTGCCCGTTAGCACGATAACTGCCGTAAAAATGACTTTATCAAAATGAAATTTCAGTATGTTGTTTAGACGGTCTGTGGAACCTATGGGAATATAAATGAATAATATCACCCAATTAGTTTTGGATTGAACCCGGGTTGAAAAAATGAAATACATTCAGCCCTATGGGACCTAATTTTTCAAATATTTTAACAGGATTTAAAATTCACAGATTACTTCGAAAATTTTAGAAAATATTCAAATCATCCCATAAAATATATAAAAAAAAATTCAGCAAGATATATTCAGTAGTTTTTTAAATAAAAATTAAAATAATAATTACATCTTTTGTATGCATAAATCACGTGACCACTATATGAAAAGATCACGTGGCCCACTTTAAAATAAAATATGGCATCCATCTTGTGTCAAAATCGTGATTTTTAAAGTTCTTTCTAATTCAAATTTAGTGTTGTATCCGTCCTAAAACCGCTATATTTTTACTTAAATTCTGTGCATCTATATACTGAAATAATGCAATTACAATATATTTGAGTTTAAAGGTTCATCCAACTTTGATTATTTCTACAACGAAGCCTATTTTTCACTTATGGAAAATGTAAATATCAAAAGATGTTGAATGAGTTGTACAAGAATTGCTATTTCTTTAACGCAAAATTATTTAGATCATGGGGTCTGCAATATAGCTGATATGAATGAAATATCAATTGATTTTATAGAGAGAAGGACGATTTTTTCGATGAAATTTTAAGCATAAAGTTTAATTACTTATATCTCCATGGTCTTATGTTTTTTAAATAAAATAAATTATTATAGTATTGTGATGAATGAAATGAATAGAAAAATGCTTATCAATGACGTGCTGCTTTTATAGAGAGAGCCAGACTTGTTATATTTCGATGACGTCATTTGAATAAATTTCATATGTTTTCGATGAAGTTTTCAAATATAATAAATTAATGTTGTATTATGACAATTTAAAAAATACTATCGAGGAATGTATCGCATTTTAGAGATGCTTAAACCAGTCAATTTATATTTCAAAACCGTCATTTGAATGAAGTTCATTTTTTTCGATCAAGTTTTAAGTTTTCAAATATAATAAATGAATATAGTATTGTGATAATTTTAAAAATATTACCGAGGAATACATCGCATTTTTGAGATGTTTAAATAAAATTTAATTGAAGTTGGAAAGTGCTTCATAATCAATGCTTTACGCATGACTGATCTTTCTTGTTTAAAAACTGCATTAGAAAATTTGAGGATCTTCCGTACATTTGATTACGTTTAAAAACCAATGAGGTTCCAGTATTCACTAATTGTGAAATTTATGCCAAATTTCTTTTGAAACGCTCCACTCGTTCTTGAGTTTATTTTATCTTACATTGAGATGTAGCATCCACAACCTCAAGGACACACACACCTATACACACACACACATACACAAAGATACACAAACATACACACACACACACAAAGGTACCCAAAATACACACACACGCACAAACATACACACACTCAAACATACGTACACTCAAATACACACACACACACACACACACACAGATATAAATACAAACACCATCTGTACGTGCGATTCGAGTTCAGGGATGATTGAAACATTATAGTATATGTATATAGAAAAAGCAAAATGGCATTACAATGAAAATACACTGAATAATGTTGAATAAAAACAGAATGCAGCATTTTCCTTATATTCTGTTATCTTACATTATGCCTTAAGTGTCTCTTTTTCCACTTTAAATGGCAAAACTAATATCTTTGGAAGTCTATTTTGATCGATCTAAGCAACTTTTCCTTTTCAATGTTTCGTTTTATAGTATTTGGTGAATTTGTTTCACTATTGTTTATGATCTCAAACAGTCGTTTTCGAGGAGCTTAACCCAGATATGAAACATCTGAAAACAATGATAGCAATGATGGAAATGGCAGATATTCCAATATCTAAGTTTAAACCCGAATAAGAATGAGACAATAGGTAAGTAAATAAAAAAGAAACTTAATAGCAAAATAAAAGAAGTAAACTGGATTACAAACAGACGTTCGATTTCGTTGAAGCCGTATATTGTTCTTTGTAATCTGTATGTGGATTTTCTTTTTTTTTAAATAATGCAATAGTGATTTTTGACAAACTGTTGTTATGGAATTGTTATATTTAAAAAGCGGTCATTGTTTGGTGGGTTGTCAGCTTGGTTCTAATGCAAAACTTTCCTGTAGCATAACTGAAAAAATTTCGGATATGCTGATAACAATTAAGCATTGATTTTGAATGAAACCTTTATATAGAGTGATGTGAAAATCTCTGTACAAACACTTTATTTACAGCAGTTTTACAAATGTTTTATAGCTTTACAGAAGATTGACAGTTTTGCAGAAGTTGTTTAAAGGATGGTTTAGTTTGACTACAAATTGCCGCAAATTGTGGTTCGGCACACACGTCTGTTAACATTTCACAGTATTTTCACAGTCATTCATAATTCCGTAGTCTTTCATAATCTTTCACAGTACAATAGTAATTGATAGTCTTTCATAGTACGAAAATTACGGATGTATTACGTTATCCACTGTTTCGTTTTTAACACTTTCCAATATAGTTGAAAAGTATTTATGACTTTGGTCATTCTGTCTGTCTGTCCGTTCGCAAGATAACTGCCGCAAAATTGACTTTATCGAAAATAAATTTTAGAAATTTATTGACACGGGTTGCGAAATGTCTGGGAGTGAAAATGAATAATATCACCCAATTAGTTTCGGATTTAACCTGGGTTGAATAAAGGAAATACATTGAACCCTAATTTTTCAAACATTTTTTTAAGTGAAGTAATTAACTAATTGTTTCGAAAATTTTAGGAAATATTCAATTCATCACATAAGATGTTTTAAAAAAATTTAGTATTAATAAAATTGAAACAGTTATTACTCATGGCCTACATTGCCGGCCACACATTAAACTGCCATAGGCCTCAGGGTTGGTCGTGTGGTCTGGGTCTTCAACATGGCCTCCATTGGGCGCGGTAGCCCTTTGGTTAGTGCGCAGAAATTGCACTCGGTAGATCCTGGTTCGATTCCCGCCACTGCCATTACTGCCGTCGTGTTCACGCGGAGCGGAGTACGATCACGTTAAACATGTGGGTCCGTAAATCCTTTAGAGAGGTTGGTGGTAGAGGAAGAAGGGTACGGTCCCTGTGGATGCCTCCCCCACCCGGCTAAATTGGGTGGCACTTCTCGGTCGTCCAAACAGCTACCTTACACCTTTCTGGTAGGTCGGACTGTCTGGGTCTCAACAACAACAACATGGCTTCCATTTACAACTGTTACAGTACATATTTAAAGATAGTTTAAATTTATGTTTAGTGCTGCATCCATCATAAAACGACTTTATTTTGGCGTATTATCTGTGTATTTAAATTTTGTGCCAACGCAAATACAATATATATATTTTTAATGATTACTAAACTTTGATTATTCTACAACGAAGCCTAAATTTATTGCTATAATATGGCATGCCGAATGTAAACTAATCCAGCCATTGTAGGGTGAGTTGTATAAGAATTGCTGAATTTTTGTCACGCAAAATTATTTAGCTCTGGAGTCTGGAATATAAGTGATAACAATGAAATACTCATTGATTTTACATAGAGAAGCAGCCGATTTATATTTCGACGACACCATTTGAATAAAGTTCATGTTGTGTAACTAGAATTGCCTTCTTGGGTGAAGTTTACGTTTTTATAAGTAATAAATATCTGTAGTACTGTAATAATTTAAAAATATCAGCGCTAAATGCATCACATTTTAGAGATGTTTAAATAAAATTGTATTTCCGTTGGTAAGTGTTTCGTAGTCATTGCTTATAATTGATTATTTTGATTTGATGGTCATGATTGATATTTCTTGTTTGATTCATGACTGATATTTCTTGTTTTTATGTGAAACATCTTAGGCCGTGTGTATAGAGTAAAATCACGAAAGAAATATGACAGGATTGAAAAGGACTAAGTAACGGATTTGTGTCATCATATTATTAAGAATACATAACAGGAAACCATTGTTACACTTTGAAGGTTTAGGTCACTTCATATTGGCGACAAATTCGTTTACATTGGCTACTTTTGCCGAGTTTTCGAAAATTCTCCAATTTTGCCGATTGACTAAGAATGTTATGTGTTGCGTGCTTTTTACATAACGTTTCACAGTATAGGTTAAACATCGTTCGACATCATCGGTGAAACATCATCGATTTTCCGACGTGATATGAGTAAAAGTATCTGCCGAATTTAATACAGAATCCGATATGTAGTTTATTTTTTGATTATATATACCCTTTAAGCTGTATTAGAAAACAATTCTGATAAATAAGTGTAAAAAATTAAACTTTAGATATTCGACATTTGTGCATTAAGATCTGTGTTATACGCTAGTATGAGCTTATCAGAATATAAATGTTTCCCATTGCAAAATATATATGTAAGCCGCGATTACATACCGGGTGATCCAAATGTCAATTAAGATTTGAAAATTCAATAATTCAAGGGACAACTTACGTGGATAGATAAACATTAACACACATGCCATCTCCCGGCCGTCCAAATAGTTGCTCAAGTCCATTGGATGAGTCGGACGATCTGGGTCTTCAACACATGCCTGAAATGACATGGGGTTTTATTGAAATGTTAAAAAAAATAATTACAATAAGTGGCCAACAGATGGCGCTTCACCTGATAGCAAAAGCGATAATTAGCATAACAATTCATCTGTTAGCAAAGACGATGTTCTTCATAACAAATGTTCAACATGTCGGCCGTCATTCATCAACAATGCCTGTATCTGAGGGACAATGGTGTGAACAGCACTGTGCAGCATATCTGTAGGAATGGTGAGATATTGCCGTCGGATGGTGTCTTTTAGCATCCCTATTGAGGTCGGACGATCGCCGTAGATTTGCGACTTCTGGTAACCCCACAACCAATAATCACATGGATTGATGTCTGAGGACCTGAAAGGCCAAGCATGACCGAAGTGGCGGCTCAGTACGCGATCCTCACCAAACGATGTGAGCAAGAGATGTTTCACAGGTGTAGCAATATGGCGTATATATAGCTACAGCTCATTTATACAACTCATTTTATACACGATTATCATGCGGCGTCACTGAAGTTTTGCTGTCCAGGGCCATCTGTTGGACATTTTTTGTAATTATTTTTTTTAAGTTTCAATAAAACCCCATGTCATTTCAGGCACAGGTGTCAATTTTTAATCTCTCTACGTATATTATTCCGTGAATTATTGAATTTTCAAATCTTAACTGATTTTTAGATCACCCTGTGCAGTGTGCATATGATATTAAAGTCGCGATTTCATGAAATGAAATTTCTTACAATATAACCATTAATGATTATCTTAATATTATCATTGTTAATTATTTTAAGAATCATTGTGTGAATTTATCCGTTTTACTGCAGAGTGCTAACAAAAGCCTTATTTTATCCTTTGAATTTCAAAATCAAAACAATTAAGTTTTAAACCATTTTCTTAATTCCTTTGCCTCAATATTCCCTTAAATTTTACCGTAGCAATAACATATTTTCTTTACAAATACCGCTAATAACTCAATCTTTCTCCGAAATGTGTTGTTCGTATTGTTCAATATCTTGTAAAGCCGGAAAAAAAACTATTTAACCTCTAAAAGAAGGTCATTTTCGTGACGTTTTTCGTACCCTACAACCCTAAATACCCTGAGATCTTTTGTTGTCAAAAGTTTTACAGTTGTATACATAAAAAGCAATTGCGCTTTTGAATCCATTATTCGCCATTAATAGCTGCAGCTCTTACAAGCACATCTGCCGGGAAGCGAGGCAAGATTAGAAGACGGTATTAATGATATCTTGGCTTTTGTGCAGTGTTGATGATACCGCTAGGAAAGGGTAAAACTTATGTGACGTTTATGTCCCATTGTTCGTGATTAAAAGGACCTCTTTCATGAAGAATATGTATTGTGTTGCAAAAATGGTTTAAGCGTATTATGTATTTATATTTGGTAAACAATTATTTCCGTTATCATTCAGGAGTATATCTCCTAATAATAGATTTTTGGGCATGTTTTGCCTTTGTAAGTTTATTTTATTTGTAGTTGTGTCCTTTTTCGGCTGTGTTGGATTCTCTTTTATAATCTAATTCAGAAATTTGCGACTTTTTTAATATCAGAGAATACCAGGATTATGTAAAGTCTTCCAGCAGGCACAAATAATTAAATTATTTCAGGGACTAACTGTTGTAAGCTTTGTAACTGCTCTACACCCTTTGGGTGGCTTGGGTTATAAATAAATAAGAACACATAAAACTGCAAACAAGAGAACATAAAACTACAAAGAAGAAAATATTAAAGTTCAAACAAGCAAATATAAAACTATAATAAAAAAACATTAATTCCAAACAAAACATAGAACTACAAACAAAAAAACATAAATTTCAAATAAAACACAAACACGAAAACATAAAACTACAAATAAGTAAATATAAAACAAGAAACGAGGAAACATAAAATAACAAAAAGAGAACATTAAAGTAAAAACAAGGAAACATTAAATTTCAAACAAAGAAAGCATAAAACTACAAATAAGAAAACATAAAACTACAAACAAGAAAACATAAAACTACAAAAAAAACATTACTACAAACAAAAACATAGAACCACAAAAATGCTGAAAAAATGAATAAATATATAAAATAAAAAATAAATTAATCAATATATAAAGTTTTCTAAAATATCCAATAGTTAAAACTCATGCAAACTTTGGAATAAAACTCAAAGCATGAAAAATCTTTTCACAAAGTAAAGTGTGCTAAATACCTCCACTAAGGGAAATTTGACGCAGCACAGTGCACAACTGCACAAATAACGTATAATCTTTAAAAATGTATTATTTTTAATTTATCTGTACTTTATTCTCTAAAAACTATACCAGGTTTTGAGATAATTTGCCAAGCACAGCTGCAGTATTATCATTGCCTTACTGAACAGCTTAACAATCAAAGCACATTCAGCAATGTCAGACATGACTTGTTACTTAGAAATTTTACACACAATCATGAAAACTGGAAATGTGCCGTACCTTTCCCAATTTTACCATTAGAAGTTTGTTGCGGCATGCGTGTTTTAATCATTTTGTTATGTAATTTCTTAAATTATTTTCTATAATAAACTGGATCACAACGCAAAATGCAGCGTAAACATAGATAAGTAAACACGCATACGTTCTGAAAATCATTGAGTTTCTTTTCCAGTGCTATAATCTTGAAGCAAGAAGCTCAAACGCGCACAAACTTAATACACTACTTCAATGTGATATTATCCACTACTAATTAAATAAATTTATTTTTTCTAAAGTACCCTATTGAAAAGTTCAATAATTGGGTATTTATCAAATTTCTTATCTATGCTGACTATTGTATGTTGGTCAACATAAATGTGCCTCAAAGTACCGTTTAGGAAAACATCAAAATTGTGTTAAAAACCAAGACATCAATAAATCATACATAGCAAATCATTGTTGGAAAACTAGCCACCGGTATGATTTTTCTTTTGCCTCTATTATTCAAAAATGCTCCTCAGTTGCCAATTTGAATTTCATTAAAGCTTTTCACATTAATCGAAATTCCAGCAATCTAATTAATAATTTGTCAATGACACCCTATTTTTCTGAGTTATGGTATGATCATGTTTAATTGTTTCTCTATTTCGCTATATTCTGCACGTTGAGTTCATTTTTAATTTTATATTTTTTTTTCCTTATTTGATTCTCCAGTTTTTATATCCTTGAATTTTTTTAAATTTAATCCCTCGTTTTATTTCTCTTTCATTACACTAGGTAGATAATATATATATATATATATATATATATATATATATATATATATATATATATATATATATATATATATATATATATATATATATATATATATATATATATATATATATCGTAAGGTTGTGCTTGCAAAAATAATTTGGCGGGGTAATTTTGAAGAAAGCATGTGTAAATGATAAATGATGTACACATAGATTTGATTAAACTTATAAAATAAAATATGCCTTTGTGTCAGTGTCTGTGTCCGGTCTGTTACGGGAAATCTAAGCTTCATACGGCTGTGAAAATTCATACACAAGTACTTTAGGATCCTTGAAGATGCAATTTGGACATATTTTTCTGCAACTCTAATTAGTTGATCAGCTATTTTATGTTCCAGGACGATTTTGAGCGATATACATATAAAGCGATTTCTTAGCGACTAAAAAATCTGATCCCAGAATTTCCGTCTTGGCACGATCGGAAAAATTGAAAAGCTTCCTTTTCAACGATGTTTGAACTGTATCCGTAAGATAGTTATTTAATATATACCTATTTTTTTTTAATACCTTGAAAATTTTATTTTGCGGGTTATGTGAAACTTGTTTCACCGCATCCGAAAAACTAAGCTTAACACAATTCTATAGTTTGGCAAAACATTCGGTTTATATATTCGCATGCTATCAAAAAAAAAATATTATTTCATAAGATTTTTTTTTTTTTTTTTTTTTTTTTGAAGCGAGCGATTCTGTAAGACTTTTGATGTTCTGCAATGTTTTGTATGGTTCTAACGACTGTGCATGTCCACCAGACAACTGAATGTTAGCCACGCCCACAGAAAGGAATTCCTTTCGATGGATAATTTATTTATTTTTACTTTCCTTATATACATAATGTATAAGGAAAGTATTGTGACGGGGTCGAAAATTCGAATTCGAGTTTTCGACGGGGAGCACGTTTCAAGCATCCCTGATCACGAATCAAACATTTTAGGTGTGATGGCTGTGTGTGTGTGTGTGTGTGTGTGTGTGTGTGTGTGTCAGTGAGTCTGTGGAGACGATAACTGACGAACGAATGGACCGATTCGAACAAAATTTGGAACAAAAATCACAATCCATAAACACTGGAAGCCAATTGTTTTTATACGCAATCGAATGTTCAGAACCCTCCTAAATTTTCGAATGAAATATTGAAAAAATCGTCAAAAAATCAAAACCACTAATAAAGTTACGCAAATGGACATTTCTTATGTAATTTTTGATTAGAAAACGAATGACATAAATTTTAGAACGCTAACATAAACCGTTCTCGAGATATTGTGCAATTTTAAAAAAAAATTATAAAAAGTCATAAAATAAAAATATTTCCTATTGAGAAACATGTTCACTTTTCATATGTAATACCATGCGATAAATTGGGTGACATCATTCTCGTGGATCTAGTTCGTTCCATTCATGAAAAAAGATACTTTAAGGAATACTTTTGTATTTGAACGCCAATAGTCGTATATCTGCTGTAGGAATAACTTATTTCTTCATCCATAACGCTTGGCGAGATTTTGGCGACGAATTTTGCTGAATGTCGCCAACTTGGCGACTTTTTGAAATGCTGCCAAATTAACGAAAATCTCGCCAAATGGATAAAAATGACGCTAAATCAATGAAAATGACGCATAATTGTCGAAAATTCAATATCTTGGAAAGAATATTAGTATCTACTATAAGAAAAACCTATTTTTTTACTGTAAAAGTAGTAAATTCATTACATTATATAAGGAAAGTCATGTGTTGCCCACATCAGATTTTTTTTTTTAGCATTCAACGTTTGGCGAGCGGTGTTCTTGGCGTTTAAACTAAGGATTTCTTATTTTGTGGGATTTGAATTGACACTGATTAGGCAATTTAGAAACTTAGCGGTATAGTTTAAGTAGCGTGTACTTATTTAGGACCAGGACAACGCCGTTTAATTCATTTTAATAAGAAATAAAGATTCCATACAGCAACGTTAAGAAGAATTCTTCTAGACATAAACGCTTATTTTAATATAAACTTTTGTGTGGGATTATTTTTTAAATCTCTAATATAAATACTCATATTATACAAGAAAATCCTTATCTCTGTCTGTCTGCCATACTTGCCAATACATTTTGTCGACAATCTGAGGACTAATTTGTATATGAAATTATAGCAATATAGACGATTTGACGACTTTTGCAAATGTCGCCAAATGAACAATAACTCAATATCTTTCAAATTTGGCTATAATGTATTTTATATTAAAGCTAACCTCCTTCTCGCTTTGTGGGAATTGATAATTTTCATATACTTATGATCATATAAAGGACTTAATAATTTAGTCTATAATAATAAATTATAACAGAAAAATCGTTGTTTTTACTTTCCTTATATACATAATGTATAAGGAAAGTATTGTGACGGGGTCGAAAATTCGAATTCGAGTTTTCGACGGGAGAGTACGTTTCAAGCATTCCTGATCACGAATCAAACATTTTTGAGGTGATGTCTGTGTGTGTGTGTGTGTGTGTGAAAGTATGTGTGTGTGTCAGTGAGTCTGTGGAGACGATATCTCACGAACGAATGGAGCGATTTGAATGAAATTTGGTACACAAATTAAAATCCGTGAATACTGGAAGCTTATTGTTTTCAAACACAATCGAATGTTCAGAACCCCTCTAAATTTGCGAGTGAAATTTTGAAAAATTCATCAAAAAATAAAAACCTTTAATAAAGTTACTCAAATACACGTCTCTTATGTAATTTTTCCTTAAAAAATGATTGACATAAATTTTAGAACGCTGGCATGAACCGTTCACGAGATATTGAGCATTTTTCAAATAAATTTATCAAAAAATCCTATAAATTAAAAAAAATATTAACTGTTAAGAAACCTGTTCACTTTTCATATGTAATATATTGCGATAAATTTGGTGACACCCCTCTCTTGGATTTAGCTCGTTCCATTCATGAGAAAAGATACATTGAGTAATAGTTTTGTATTTGAACGCCAATAGTTCTTTATCTGCTATAAGAATAACTTATTTCGCCGTCCATAACGCTTGGCGAGATTTTGGGCACAAATTTGGCTCAATGTCGCCAACTTGGCGCCTTTTTAAATGTTGCCAAATTAACGAAAATCTCGCCAAATGGATAAAAATGACGCTAAATCAATGAAAATGACGACTAATTGTCGAAAATTCAATATCTTGGAAAAAATATAAGTATCTACTATAAAAAACCTATTTTTTTTACTGTAAAAGTAGTAAATTCATTGCATTACATAAGGAAAGTCATGTGTTGCCCACATCAGATTTTTAATATTAGAGAAATACATGTCACCTTAATTATGATTCACTGCATAATTATTGCGTGCAGTTTGAAATTGGGTAACACTAAAATTGGGGAAATTCGAAAATATATTTTTCAAGATTCTTCACTGTTGTGTGAAGTGTTAAAGTTCCAGACCGGCTTCTTATGAGGTTCTTGTTTTGAAGTTATTGCTCAGAATATAAATACAAAGAGGAAAAACAAAGAAATCAAATACATTAAAGTAGGCGTAAAAACTTTAAAGCTATACATCATCAATATCGATTTAATGACAGAAAGAACAATTATCTTTGCTGCGCAGTATTATTATTTAGAAATCGATATCAATTTCTTAAATTATGCAACGAATTTCTTAATATACTCCAATTGCTGCAAGCGCTGTATTAGAAAAGGTTTTATTTTTGCGTGATCAATCAAATTGATTTATATCGCAAAAACGATTTATCGGCAAAAATAATAATAATAATAATAATAATAATATAAGGAAACAACCGGATGCACCGTGACATCTGTGGTAAGGATACAGCGATTTTCATGAAATTCCATAAGGTAAAGATTATTGACTGTGAACGAGCAGTAGGGAATGTGCACAAAAAATATGACAGTATGGAAAAAAAACTGATATTGACAGTTCATGACTTTCACTTCAAAGACAACTTCTTTAACAGCGCAATAATTGTGTTCAAGATTCACTGCTCTATATTTGTTGCCATTGAATTAACACCCTGTGAATTGAAAGGTGGCACATTTAGCAAGTTATGAATCCAAACAAAAAAAATCTAATATGGGCAGCACATGACATTCCTTATATAATGCAACGAATTTACTACTTTTACAGTAAAAAAAATAGGTTATTCTTCTAGTAGATACATTATATTCTTTCCAAGACATTGAAATTCGTCTATTAGGCGTCCTTTTCATTGATTTGACGTCATTTTTATTTATTTGGCGCGATTTTCGTTAATTTGACAACATTTAAAAAAGTCGCCAAATGGAAGTTATGGACGGAGAAATAAGTTATTCTTATAGCAGATAAATGACTATTGGCGTGCAAATACAAAACTTTTACTCAAAGTATCTTTTCTCATGAATGGAACGAGCTAGATCCCCGAAAATGGTGTCACCAAATTTATCGCATGGTATTACATATGAAAAGTGAACATGTTTCTCAACAGTTAATATTTTTTTTTAATTTACGGGTTTTGTTTGAAAAATGTGCAATATCTCGAGAACGATTCATGCTAGTGTTCTAAAGTTTATGTCAATCGTTTTCTAAAGAAAAATTACACAATAAATGTTGATTTGCGTAACTTTATTAAATGTTTTGATTTCGTAATGATTTTTTCAAAATTTCACTCAAAAATTTAGGGGGGGGGTCTGTGTGTTTCGATTGTGTTTAAAAACAATCGGCTTCCAGTATTCACGGATTCTAATTTTTGTACTTCTTTCGAATCGCTTTATGCGTTCGTGAGATATCGTCTCCACAATCTCATTGACACACGCACACACACACATACTTTCACACACACACACGCACGCACACACACACACACACACACACACACACATACACACACATACACATACCCACATACATCACCGCAAAATATTCTATTCGCGATCAGGGATCCTCGAAACGTGCTCTCCCTTTCAAATTCGAATTTTCGACCCCGTCACAATACTTTCTTTATACATTATACTATGCATATAAGAAGAGTAATTATGACTTATTCATACCTACATGCAAAATCCCCATCAACATTCAATGAAAATTTATCTAATATGCCGTGAAATAAATGGAGAATTATTTGGCGTTAAAATACTCAACTCTTAAAAAAGTATGTTATTTCTTTAATGGAACGAATTAGATCCATGAAGACAGATGCGTTGCGTAATATAACATATTGAAAGCGAACCTGTTGGTTAATATTTAACATTTTTATAAATTTTATAAAACTTTTTTGATAATTTTTTTAATAAAAGCACAGTAACTCAAAAACCATTCATGAAATAGTTCTAAAGTTGGTGTTTGTTATTAGTTTTATAATGATATTGAAATTTCAAAGTAAATTGAACAGATTTACGAGAGCAACTTGGGGATTAAGGCCCGAAATAAGGAAAGAAATCTACTTGAAGGCAGTGGAGAAATATATATCATACGGAGCAGAAATTTGGTATAGTAACATTTGGAGAATTAATGATAAAGTAAACCAAATTCAGAGAATTGCTTTATTGGCTATAACCAAGAGTTATAGAACTACATCAAACATGGATCTGCAAGTTCAGGCGGGTTGTTCACCCCTTGATCTTAAATTGAAAGGAGAAACGAATCTCTATAAGGGTATACATTGGATGGAAAGCGTGCAAATAGGAGATGAAATTATTGAACATTCAAATATTGAAAAACCAAGTTATTCAAAGAAACCTCCTTGGGAAGAAAATTTCCTGGACTGTAACGATAAAGTTCCCCAAAATGGAGACAGGTTAATATATACAGATGGTTCCAAGTTAAATGGAAAGGTGGGAAGTGCTTTTGTTGTATATCAAGATGATAATATATTGCACCAGGAGCAAAACCGATTAAACGATGATACTACTGTATATAATGCGGAATTATATGCAATTTGGGGAGCGACATATTATATTCAGGATAAAAATATTAAAAAAGTACATATTTGTACCGACTGTAGATCGGTACTTCAGGCATTAAGTGCTTATGAAAATAGCACTGGATATATACAGCAACTGAGGGATAAATTAGTTTGCAATAAAGATTTTGTTAAATTGCATTGGGTGAAAGCCCACATTGGTATCATCGGAAACGAAAAAGCTGATGAACTCGCGAAAGGGGCTACAAGGAAATTTGAAATCGATTTTCAATTTAAATGGAGTAAAAAAGTACAGATGAAGAAGAGAATCCAAGTGGAGTCAATCTCAGAATGGCAAGTGAGGTGGGACCAGTTTCGCACAGGCAAGAATCTACATAATGAAATAAAAAGAGTTTCCATGAAAAGACTACATGGTGACTTTTATATATTTCAGATACTTACTGGACATGAAGCTTTCAGAGAATATCAATATAGATTCTTTGGGAAAGAAAAGACTTGTTATTGCGGAAAGGCGTGTGGATCTGTACACCACACTATTTATGATTGTGAGCTTTGGGAGGGTATTCGTCGTGATTATTTTCCCCATTATTATAAAACTGTATGCTTATATAACTTGTGTTTATACTCTAAATGTAGAAATGGAGTTATTGCTATTATGAAAAATATTTTATCGTATGAAATGAGTTGATGGATACTCTGTTTCTCGTTTGTTTGAAGACGTTGATTGCTTTTAAGATGTTTTTATGTACTGATTTTGTGATTGTATGTTGTAATATGAATTGTTTGATATTGTAATGATACTTAAGATTGTTCCACACATTTGTAAATAGGATTTGATTGTTATTAGATATATGATGGGTATTGTTTAATTTACTATTTGTATTATGATTTTATAGTTACTTTTTATTTATAAAACCGAGCTGGTTTATTTGATTTTTACCGGAGTTGTTGGTAAACCTTTGTAATCTTTTTAAGTTCTTAGGAATGAAGGAAGTTTGTTTGTTGTACCCTAAATGAAGGGTTATGTAAATTTTGTATAAAGTTTTAATAAAGTGGTGAGGAACCCTTCAGAGGATGACTCTCACCAGATGGCGGTTTGTGGTTGGCTGGGCTCGTTTTTGGTGTTCTGTACGCCTCTTGCCCGCGCGGTCTGCCTGTGGTGACGGCGTGCGGACGGGTCGGTACGCTGTGGCTTTGGACCATGGCTAGGTGTCCTGGGTGCACTATTGCAGCGGCATTGATTCTTTCCCGTATACCTTCGGGTGGGTCGGTGTCTTTGTTTAGAGTTAGCTTTATAATGAAAAATATTTTTGAAAATGGATTTTAAAAATGATATAGCTAGCAGAGGATTTACCATTTAATAAATGCCATATCCTTGTTACCACTAATTCTTACTAAAACTTTTGTTTTCTTCCAAATTTTAATCATTTGCGTATCCCCTCAAACAATACATACATGCGAATTTTCGCGGTTGTAACTCAATTTCTTATGGTGGCATATATTTGTTTACAACAGAGTGTATACAGGGTATCCCAAAAACATTGACCGCGGCTTTTATTCCTGAAATATTGATCTTAAACTATATAATAAATTACAAAGTTGCGTAAAAAAAGGTGCAGTGTTTTATGAAATCGATAAAATTTTTCAGAGGATTAAATTTGAAGAAAGACAAAATTTAAATTTTTATACGGCCCCCGTACAAAAACATTTCTATTAAGTAAAGTGTGCTCCATACACTAATAAGGTGATGTACAAAATTTCAGCATTTTATCATAAAAAGTCCCAGAGATATGTTTAAACAAATTTGGTGAGGGATTAATCACACATTAAAATGTAAATGTTTACAACAAGAGATCACATGACGCAACGCAGAAATGCATCATAGGCAAATGTTATCTGCCTCTTATCTTTAATGGATCTTTGGCATGGATGGAAGACATTTTGAACAAACTTTGCAATCTTAGTGTAAAGTTATTATTTCTACACAGTGTAGATACTTTTGTACCAAAAAATATCAAAATCATTATTTATTTATGTAATCATTGTTTTCTTTCATAATTTGTGAAACTGCTTTCATAACTCCTGAAATGCGATCTGCCGACATGATTTTTCCCCTCTAACAACCCATGTCGATGCATCGAAAAGTGGTTTAAGGCTGCATTTTTGTCTTTTCATATCTCTGGAGCTTTTTATGATAAAATGCTGAAATTTTGTACATCACCTTATTAGTGTATGGGACACATTTTACTCATTAAATATGTTTTTGTACGGCGGTCGTATAAAAATTTAAATTTTGTATTTCTTAAAATTTAATTCCCTTGAAAATTTTAATTGATTTCACAAAATTATGTACCTTTATTACGCAACTTTGTAGTTTATTATATATATCTAAGATCAATATTTAAGGAATAAAAGTCGAGGTCATTGTTTTTGGGAACACTGTGATGGGGGATATGTTTTTTAACACATTCCAATATAGTTGAAAAGTGTTTATGACTTTGTTCATTCTCTCTGTCTGTCAATATGTCTGGAGTCTGAAATAAAAGTGATATCAATGAAATATTCATTGTTCTTACATAGAGAACCAGAATATTTATATTTCGATGCCGTCATTTGAATAAAGTTCATTTTTTTCGATGAAGTTTTAAATTTTCAAATATAATAAATTATTGTAGTACTGTGATAATTTAAAATATATCAGCGCGGAATATATCGCATTTTAGGGATGTTTATATAAAATTCCATTACAGTTGGAAAGTGTTTCAATGGTGCATCATGAAACATAATCGATGCATAATCATGATGCATAATCCATGATGCATGATTGATATTTCTTATTTTCTAATGTAGGTTATTGTATTACTGTGGTTTTTCTATGGTTTAGGGATTTAAATTGCAAAAATCTTATACACAGGATAAGTTTTATCAAAAATATAAAATGAACATGTATTCCACGAAATCTGAGATATTTCTATTGCATCTAAGTGATCCGTTTTGGGGTCACTTCTTTTCCAGTTCTTTTATTTACAGTTAATGTTAATTTCTATTCTTCATTGTTCTAAAAATATCTGAGCTCAGTTGTTCTTTACCTTAAGAAAATCATTTGCATACGGAAGTTTTCAGACCACAATTGTGAATAATAATATATAATCCGCCTTCCCTTCGTAAACAAAAGCATTTTGCCTCTGTAAAAGAAATAAATTTCCTAAACCTGATTTTCTGAGTGTGGCCATTGTTATTAATGTCTGTCATTATTTAAATAACTACAGAAGGGATTCGTTGAGGATTATTTTTGTCATATGTATATTTTTTTATTAAGGAATAATATATTTGGAAGGAATGATTTAAACATTTCAAAATGTGTTACGCCATTTCATGAATAAAATGTTCTATACATAACGATAAAGTACATTGTGATTTTAATGTTTTTTTATTTGAGAAATATTTATAAAGTTAATGCTTTAATTCAGTGGTGCTAAATCCTCCGATTGCTACAGTTGGTTAAGTTGATCTTTAGATGATTATAGGGAAATTGAAAAAATATGTAATGCGCTGTACTGTAACGAAAATTAAATTTTACCTTAAAATTCTGAGTAAGTAAACGACTGAGATTAAAAATATTTATTATTGTACTCTATTTTATGATTGTATTGAATTTGGAGAAACAGAGTGTTATGTTTTTAACGCTCAATGTTGCATTGTTAGAGAATGAAGTGTTTCAAAGAGAATGAAAATATTATGCTTTAAACGTTCACCACTTTTTTAATAAAATAAATTAAAATAATAAAATATTTAATCCTCTGATATTTTAATATATTGAAACATCAAAGGATTAAAATCATTTATTATTTTAATTTATTTTATTAAAAAAGTGGTGAGTGTTTAAAGCGAAATATTTTCATTCTGTTTGAAACTCTTCATTCTCTAACAATGCAACATTGAGTGTAAAAAATATAACACTCTGTTTCTCTAAATTATGAGATATTAGTTTAGTATTTTAAACAAACGTTTGGTAAGAGCTTTGGAGATATTTTCATTTCAAATAACTAAAAACGAAAATTTATTTTAATTTTGAGGATGTTTTCTTAAATTATTCAGTTCAGGTGAGGGGGTTTAGGCCCCCACCTCGTAGGTAAGCTCCTGATTATATGTTATGTAAGATATGTTATGTAATGTCTATGTTATTTAAGTCTTCTTAATCAGCCGTGGCTCTGCACATGTGAGGTCATTGGGGGACAAAACACGCGCCTTTTGTTCTCGGGCTCTCAAGACAGACCGAACTTGTTAACTAAGACTGTCATTCTACCACACCAACGTAACTAAATCTCCTTGGACGTAATTGGGTCCCGTGTGCACAACAAAATTCAAAATCTTTTCTCAAATTGTTTACATTTGGATATTACCATTTCAAAATAAACAATAAAAAAATGTTAACTGTAATAATGCAAAAACTTACTGTGGTTGGCAAGTCCTGCCTGGACTGTGATGAAATTCTCTCCCACTGATAACGTTTTGATTTATTGCCGAGTTGACTGCTCACATTCAAATTAAAGAATGTTAGCTAATGTATTGACTCACAACCAGCTGATTTAGCTAATATAGTTCGTTGCTATGTGTTCCGCTTTTATCCAATTATATGCTTGCTCTTTTTAACGAGCAGCTTTCTTGATTATTTGCCAGCCGATATACAGTCTTGCCGATTAAACGAAATCATTTCATGTATATAATGAACTTTTAGAATATTATCGATAGATATGAAAAATGAACAAAAAATAGGTCACCTTTAAATTTTTTGCTATAGCATACTGCTATGGGGATATAGAATAACGCTAAATATTTTGGGATTAACTAAGTGACTGCCGTCAAAAACATTACTTATATCCTGTCGGTCTAAAAATTAAATAAAATGTTAACCTGAAGTGACAGAATTTTTACCAGTATGAATGACATCCTTACAGAAAAACTATATATTTTTTTGGGGCATTTTAGTTCCTGCAGAAACAATGATATGGAAAAAAACAAGCTACTTAAATTGTTTTCAACCCTCTTTCATTTTTATTGGGAATAAACACTATTTTAAAGCTTCCAGAAAATTATTAGGACTTAAAATGGGAGGGATCAAATGTGGGCGTGCTCATACATGCAACTGATACATTTCCACCTATTCACAATTAAATTAGACAGATATTTCAAAAATTAAGCTTATTTTTAACGCGTTCCAACATAGATGAAAAGTGTTCATGGCTTTGTTCATTCTGTCTGTCTGTCTGTTCGCACGATAACTACAGTAAAAATGACTTAATGAAAATGAAATTTTAGTATGCTGTTGACACGGTCTGTGAGACATATGGGAACGTAAAAGAATAATATCTCCCAATTAGTTTTTAATTGAACCCTATGGGACCTAATTTTTCAAACATTTAAGTTAAAATTTAAAGAGAGCAAAGTTAAAATTTAAAGAGAGCGAAGTTAAAATTTAAGGAAAGTGAAGTTAAAATTTAAGGAAAGTGAAGTTAAAATTTAAAGAAAGCAAAGTTAAAATTTACAAATTGCTTCGAATATTTTAGTCAATATTCAAGTTGTCCCATAAAATATATAATTTTTTTTAGCAAAATATGTTCTGTATTTTTTTAAATAAAAATTAAAATAATAATTATACCCATATTGTATGAAGAGATCATGTGACCCACTTCAAAATAACGTATGGCATCCAGCTTTTTGTGAAAATCGTGATATTTAAAGTTCTTTTACATTAATATTTAGTGTTGAATTCGTCCTAAAACCTCTTTATTTTTGCGTATTTTCTGTGCATCTATATTCTGTACCAACGCAATTGCAATATTTTTGAGTTTAAATAATCATCAAACTTTGATTATTTCTACAACGAAACCTAATTTTAATGGATGCGGGTTGTAAACAAGTGATTGTAAGATGAGTTGTATAAGAATTGCTAAATTTTTTTCACGCAGAATCATTTAGCTCTGGAGTGTGGAATAAAAGTGATATTAATGAAATATTCTTTGCTTTTACATAGAGAGCCGGACGATTCATATTTCGTTGACGTCATTTGAATAAAGCTCATTTTTTTCCATGGAATTTCAAGTTTTCAAATTAAATTACCGTAGTACTGTGATAATTTAAAATATATCAGCGCTGAATGTTTCGCATTTTAAAGATTTTTCAATAAAATTCCCTTTCAGTTGGAAAGTGTTTCATAATCAATGCTTTATGCAGGATTGATCTTTCTTGTTCATAACTGATCGTAATTTGCCAAGAATATCAATTTGTTTAATTTCTTCTAGGATGCAAGGGCCGCCGTAACGTTTGCCTGGACTCCAATGCGAAAGTAAAGTACAAGAATCCATTTTCAATTTCTAGAAGTTATTATACATACATTGCTCTCCAAAACTTAAGCACGGAATGGTAAATCGGACACACTCCGTGTTGTGAATCAATCGATTTCAAATTTCTCAGGAAAATAATCTGATATGTCATTTAATCATGCATATAGCAGAATAATGAATAGAGGCGAGAATAAATATTCTAAAAAATGTATAAAAGGGCTATGTGATCAATAATTAAACAAGAAAGATCAATCATGCATGAAGCAATGATTTTGAAACACTTTCCAACTGAAATGCAATTTTATTAAAACATCTCTAATATGCCATACATTCAGCAGTCATATTTTTTTAAATTATCACAGTACTACAGTAATTTATTTTACTTAAAAACTTAAAACTTCATCAAAATATAAATCGTCTGCTTCTCTATGTAAAATCAATGAATATTACATTCATATCACTTATATTCCAGACTCCCAATCCAAATAATTTTACGTGATAAAAATTCAGCAATTCTTATACCATTCATCTGAAAATCGCTTGGTTTGTTTATATTCTGCATACGGTAAAGTTAGGCTTTTGTAGAAATAATTAAAATTCAGTGATCATTTAAAATAAAAAATATTGTAATTGTGTTGGCACAGGATTTAGATACACAGATAATACACAAAAATAAAGCAGTTTTATGACGGATGCAACACTAAATATAAATTTTAACAGTCTATAAAAATCACGATTTTTACACAGCGTAAATGAAATATTTGATTTTGCAATTATGTACGTGATCTCTTCCTATATTATGGGTGTTTTTATTATTTCAATTTTTATTTATAAAATTACTTAACTTATTTTGCTGATATATTTTATGTGACAATTTGAATAATTTATATAATTTTCGAAGGAATTGGGGGAATGTTAACTTTTCTTAAAAAATGTTTGAAAAATTTGGTCCCATAGGATTCAATGCATTTCATATTTTCAGCCAGGGTTAAATTTGAAATTAATTAGGTGATGGTTTTCATTTATATCCCCATATGTCCCACAGACCATCTCAACAACACACTAAAATTCCATTTTGGTAAAGTGATTTTTACGGCAGACGGCAGTTATCGTGCGAACGGCAGACAGACAGACAGAATAAATTAACAAAGTCGTAAATACTTTACAACTATCTTGGAAAGTGTTAAAAACACTTTGTGCATAGGATAGGGTAATCTGAAGCAGCTTATTCGAGCACAAATAAATTAATAATGCAGCATATAGCTGTTTCGAGGATACGTAGGAAGATGTAGTGTGTCCCTAGGTGATCCCTAGGGATGTAATGTGTCCTTAGGATTTCCCTAGGGGATCCCTAGGGAATGTAGTGTGTCCTCGAAATAGCTGCTTGCTGCATTATTATTTTATTTGGGCATAAATACGTTGCTCTAGTTTTTCTTATTGGGCAATGTGATGATTAATATGTAATTAGGCTCTCTGAGACCCTAATATAGGCTTGACACCGACAATTCATCCCCTCAATTAAGTGATCCAGGGTGGCAGAGGGTAATAATTGCTATTCTTGTATAAGAGCAGTTTGCAGCTTCTGGATCGTGGTTGTGGTGGTGGGAAAGCAAGAAGACGGTTCCTCTTCAAGCATCCCGAACATTTTCTGTAGGATTAAACTCTAGGAAATACTCTGCCAACTCTGTATGTTTAATAATTGTACGCTGAAGGTAATTTTCCCCCTATATTCGATTTATGTGGACGAGTGCATCTTCCATTAAACAAAAGTCCAGACTGACTGCATCTGTATGGGGATCAAGGACTTCATCGAGATATATGCGTCATCATAGAGCCACCTGATAAAACATGACGTTCAGGGCGACATCCCAATGAAAAGTCCGCCCATATCATCACACTACCATCACCAAAAGTATGGTGTTCGATGAGGTAACTGGACTGGTTGGGCATTCTATGTTTTCTCCAAACTTGCACACGTCTACTATTTCCCGGACGTCCATTGTGCTGCTCATGTCTTCAGACGAGTCGGTCGTCCTGGGCTTTCGACGTCTACTATTTCGGACACGGTGGCGTGCGCGCTGGATTTGCACGCTGCCACAACTGCCTCCGTGTTCATGCGGAGTACGATCGCTTTAAACATGTGGATCCGTAAATCCTTCTGAGAGGTTGGTGGTAGGAGAAGGAGGGTACGGTCTCTGTGGATGCCTGCCACACTGGGTTCCGGTTTAAATTGGGTGGCACTTCCCGGCCTTCCAAACAGTTACCTTACACTTTCTGGTATGTCGGGCGGTCTGGGTCTCAACAACAACAACGTCTACTGTCCAACGGTCGCTCTAACAGCTACTGTAAGCCCTAGGGCCAGTCGAGTGGTCTGGGTTTTCGACGTCTACTATCCACTTGTAGGGCAAATCTGTGATTAATCCCAATGAAAAGACCCGCCCATACCTTCCCCTTACAATGACCAAAAGCATGGTGGTCGATGATGGAACTGGACTGGTTGCTTGTTCCTTGTTTACCTCCAAACTTGTACATGTCTACTTTCCAATTGCAAGGCGAAAATTTGTGAACAAAACCTTCGTATGTCAGCAAAATATTCGCTCATTCTGTTTGAATCCAAATCACATACTTACGACATCATTGTCAAGAACTCAAAGGAACACAAACTTTTGGAATGCACGGACCTCTCATATACAACCTTCGCCTTACAGTCGGTATCGGCCTCCTTATGGCTGCAGTAGCAACCGCTAGTAGATCATGCTGTTTCATTTCATCAGATATCCACTGAAGAGAATAACCGTATTAGTTGCACTGAGATTTGCTAGATATGTGTCTGTATAAAATGAGAAAAGCATGCAAACCCAGCTAATAAGGATATTTTTCTGTACATATATTTTCAGGTTACCATAATTGTCGACTATTTGTTGTTGCTGAACTTCAATTATAGCAGACCCGATCCAGTGCTGCTCTTTGCGTCACCATAAGCAGGATTCTAAAACTTTATTTCAGTCAATTATATTCTGTACTAGCAGCATACCCGTTCTTCGTACGGAGTATATAATATAAAGAAACTTGAAATTCATAATCATGCGCAAATTCTTATAGTATACTAAATGACATGTTTAATCAAAATATTCTGTTAAAATATTTAATATAATGCTCCTAAAAAGAAGTTTAAGAATCTCTGTTCTCGCTATATAAAATTATCTTCATGGACATATCTGAAGAATAAAACATCTTGGACCCCTTATGTAAGCAAATATAAAAAAAAATATGGAATTGAATCAATATATGCAAAATAAAAGCGTTAAAATTGTATGGGACCCGTACTAAGTATATACGCGAATATTAGAAAATATAACCTGTATTAGTAGATTACATGTATAAATTGAAAATACCAATAAACCCGTAATCTTTAAATCTGACGACAGTCATTTATTCCAATATATGTCAAAATTAAAGTGCTAAAATTATATGGGAAGATATACACGTACTACTTATAATGTCCGATTATTAGTAGAAGATTACCCGTTTTGCAATATGAGTCTCAAATTTTTTTAGTAAAATACAACAGACGACGTAATAAATTGAATATATAATTAATCCCCTTAATCTTCATACCAGAAGACAGTACTTGATTCCAATATATATGCCAATATATGTCAAAATATATGCCAATATACCTGTACTACTTATATTCTCGTAGGTTAGAAGATATACCCGTGCATTCCTAGAAGATTACTCGTACAACGTACAATATGCGTGTGTCAGCAATTTTTGCCGCAATAAAACAATGGCGTAATAACTTAAAAATATCAATAATCACTGAATCAATAATTCCGGAAAATATCAATAATAATAATGTTTAAACCTGAAGAGTATAATTGATATTATCCAGTCCAAAATGAAATGGCAATGAAATTTATTTTATATACATATCTTCATTATTCAAATCGGAAAGGATTTAATAAAAATCGTCTGCCGCATAAACACATTGGATTTAAATCCGTTGCTAAGCGACATGATATCATTTGCTTCAAATAAATTGGTAGAAAAAATATCGTCTAAATAGTTATATTTCTATGGAATATTTGGCGACAGTTTCGTCAAATTAGCGACATTTTAAAAAATCGCCAAATTTATCGCCAAGTGGGAATGTAGAATTGACAGTTCCACTTTGCGACAAATTGACGAAATATCATCACAATACTATCCCCTAACAAAAAGCAATTAATATCATTTATGCAGCGCCATTTTATCAATTTCAAGATATTTTTATAGATTTGAAAACATTTTTATCAATGTGGTGACATTTTAAAAATTCCCTAAATGTATTACTAAGTAGGATGGTTGGTCTGACAGATAAATGCTAACCAAACATCATTTCAGTGCTCTCTTCTAACAAAACAAAAAAAATTTCATTGATATGTAGAAGATCCAAGCCACACGACCAACCCGAAGGTTTATGGCAGCTGTTTGTGTGTCGTTTATATCAATTTGGCGACATTTCCGTCAATTTGGCAAAGTTTAAGAAAAGTTGTCAAATTAGCGATATCCCTCCAAATTCGTAGCTTTGAATTTGCAGATCTGAATGAAACATTCTTATCCCGTTTCAATATACTAAATGAAAACACTACAATTGTATTAGAAGATATACCCGCTCTACTCTTTTTCTGTTTCAACAATCGGCTATATGAATTTATTGGCTAAACACAATATATGAGTTTAGTAGCTAAATACGATATAAGCTTGAAAACTCTTTGCCAAAATAAATGAAATTGATGTACGCAGTCAGCAATTAATATAATTAAAAGAAAAATCAAACCGTCCATTCATAAGATATACTTTTATATCCATTTATCCATTTATTTATTATTTAAATCGAAAAAAAATAATAAAAACATTAACAAACACATTTAATTTAATCCGTTATTCGTACGGAGTGTATAATTTAAAGAAACTTATAGTTCGCAATCATGTGCAAATTCTGTTAAAATATTAAATTTATTGCTCCTAAAGAGAAGTTTAAGAATATATGTTCTCACTATGCAAAATTATCTTCACGATCAGATCTGAAGAATAAAACATCCTGCCCCCTTTTGTAAGCAAATTTACAGAAGAAAAAATAGGAATTGAATGAATATATGCAACCCCGTACTAATTATATTGTCGCAGATCAGAAAATATGCCAATGTGTTAGTAGAAGATTACCCGTATTACAATATGCGTCTCAAAAATATTTGCCAAAATAAAAGAGATGATGCAATAAATTGAAAACATCAATAATATCCGTACTCTTTATACCAGAAGGTCGTAATTGATTCCAATATATGCCAATATATATCAAAACATATGTCAATATACCTGTACTACTTATATTCTCGTAGATTAAAAGATATACACGTGTATTTGTAGAAGATTCGTACAACATACAATATATGAGTTTAAACAATTTTTGTCATAATAAAATAATTGCATAATAACTTGAAAATATCAGTAATCCTTGAATCAATAATCCCCGAAAATATAAATAATAATAATTTTTAAACCTGAAGACCGTAATTGATATTATCCAGTCAAAATTGCTATAAGAAAAATCAAATCGTTCTTTTCTAAAATATATTTTTATATCCATTTATTTATTATTCAAATCGAAAAAATAATTATTAAAATTAACAGACAGATTTAATTTAATTGCGTTTCTGAGTAACATGATATAAGATAGAATCTTATAACATGTTACATATGTCATGTCTTATAACATAAACTGCGAAATTAAATAATGATTTTGATTTCTCTATACTTCTCATTGTTCCATAAAAGCTTGTTTTAAATAAACCATGAACCATGGAGATAGATTTCCCCTTTAAAATATGTTTCAAACAATACATGTTTTCAGAAAGTGACTAATTAACGCAAACAATCTCCCATCAAACTCAGAGATTAAATTTTAATTCACTTTCAAACGATTTTCAAGCTTTTCGTTTGGATAAACCACGGAGTTAGGGAGTAGAACTCCTAGGAAAAAGTTCCGTTTTTCATTAATATCTCGACAACCCCAGGTCTTAGAAACTCGAAACTTAGACAAAATTTATGGGGGGATATTTCAAGGCTATCCACCAAATTTCATTAAATTCGGTTCAGCCGTTTTTCCGTGATGATGAGACAAGCGAAAATTTCGTTTTTTACTAATATCTCGAGAACCACTGGTCGTAAAAACTCAAAACACAGATATAATTTTAAGTGGGGCTATTTCTGGGCTACCCACAAAATTTCATCAAATTCGGTTCAGCCGTTCTCCCGTGATGATGGGACAGACAGACAGACAGACAGACAGACAGATTTTCATTTTTATTTATATAGATTTAATTTGATGTTAGTGAATACTGGCATTTTTTCGTCAGGTTCAAGTTCGTTTACAGATAAACCTATGTCATAAGAATTATCAGAATTCATATATGTATATATATGTATACAAATATCATGAATGTATTATGTATAAATATTTAAATATGGACATATAATATACATTGTATATATATATATATATACAGGGTCTTTCAAAAGCCCGTATAAACTTTAAAAATTCATTAAATATCGAAAAATCATTGAGATACGGTTTGTACCATAAGTATAGCCAGGATGGGGGGGGGGGGGGAATTTCTGATGTGAAAAAGTTTTGTAGTTTAAAAAATCCCCTATAGGTGGCGCTTACCGGAATACATCTTCCAGAAGTATGCAAATGAGGCTATTATAAAAGAGCTGTAATGCTCTGTAGATTCTTCATTTGATTCATTAGTAAACGGTGCAAAGAAGAAGTTTCGGAGAGAATGTTACCTGTGACCGAAAAAGCCCTGTTAGTGAAACTGTATTACGTGAGCGGAGAATCAGCATCAGATGCTTTGCGAAAATTTCGATTTAGGAAAAATCTGAAGAAAGGGAAAGGTCCTAGGTCCTATCACCTGTTCAGAGTTACTTAGGCTTGTCACACGATTTGACACGTCCAGTAAGTTATTTTCTTTGTCTTTCCAATGCGTTCAGCGTCACCTATAGGTGATTTTTTAAACTAAAAAATTTGTTTAACATAAAAAAAAAAACCGTCTTAGCAATACTTATGGTACAAACCGTACCTCAATGCGATGATTTTCGATTTCTAATGAATTTTTAAAGTTTATACGGACTTTTGAAAGACCCTGCATATATATATATATATATATATAATATATCGTGCGTGAATCAGAAAATATATAAATTTGTTAGTACCTTCCGATGGAAAAAATTTAGAATGTCCAAGACATGTAAATCCACTGAAATCTCAAATTTTCATTTTCGACCCATTTCTAAAATTCCCTATGCATTGCCATGTATTGTAAAGAAGGTAAAAAAAGGGTTTAACAATTATAATTACATGCATTCTTTCGTTCCACCAATAGATTCAAGATCAGACTAACTTCATCCATCTTCTCGAAAGGGAAAACATTATCATTCATCGAAAATACCTGTTTAAAACTAAGTAATTATTCCCTAACATTCCCCCTATCCCTATCATGCATAAAATATACGCCCCAACCCGGCGTCACGAAAATCCCCAGTAAAAATACCATCCGCCCCACCGCACAAATTTGAACCTTCATGTTTTCACCTCTTATCACGATTTTTTACCTTCAAGGAACTGGCAGACGAGAATTTTGGCAGCACCTAGACGAGAGTTTTCGAACGTTTTACCGAGATATCGCGATCGTCTGCACGATCGCCTGCCGAGATAAAAAAAAAAGGATAGAATTCTGGGGGTATAATTTTCGGAGAGAGCACATAATGGCTTCTTCTGTAGCGGCTAGTTATGGCCAGACGGGCAAGCGATGACCGGGAGATAGGTGCGAGGTTTTTGTTTCCGTGAATTAGGGAAGACGCGCAGCATGTGAAAGAGGGTGGATTAACAAGGTAAAAGACTTTCGCCGAAATGGTCGCAGTTATGGAAGAAAGATCCAACGGAAAGAGGGTATTTTAAAGGAAATAACAAAATAAATATTTATACATGGTTCCTGGGAAAGTTCCTAAGTAACTCAATAAGTTTGTAAAGAAAGGTCCCCGAGTTTACATGTTGGGTGTATCTATTACATAATAATTGCAATGCCCTCTGGTCGAAAATTAAAAAGCTGATAACATCCATTTGGCAAGAAAGTGAGCTAGACGAAAAAATGGCAATTACAAATTTGCTGGGCCCCGTGTAATGAGTTGGATGGACGATATTTTGAAAGTAGAAAAAGCGTATACGAAAACAATAAATATTTGACTTATTTTATCAGTTGGTGTATGTTCTGCCACTAATAATTATGGAAAAGCGAAGGGGAGTTTATTCTTCATTCCTACGGAAGCAAGACCAACATTAACTTCAATTTTGTGATCCGTCTACCCGAAACCTAAGACAGGAAGATAAAAATTTGCACATATACGCAATAGTGCACACAGATGGGCAGAATCACAATTTCAATCATGAAAACGAACTATAACAAAGTGAAACTAATATTTTTAAACCGAGCATGCACACTACACTTCGTACAAATAATACGTAAACAACAGCTTTTAAACACTGCGTGCACTTGCACGAATTGTGATTTAACATCGTGTTCCTGTATATTCAGTACGTTTCTGCGATTTAAATGTGTTACTGTGATTTCATTATTTTCACGTATTTTAATTTTTTTTAATTTAACATTCAAATTTTAAAATCTTATATGCTGTTTCGTATTTTGATTCTCAACTGAGGTAGAACCTGGGGTAACCTGAGGCAGCAACTCTAACCTGAGGTAACCTGGGGGTAAAAATAGCAGAAGGTGGCCAGTCAGATTATCAACTGCACGTCAGTCTGGCATTAGAATGTGGAGAACGCAGAGTCCACTTCGATGAGAAGAGATTTCCATTCCGTCCCAGTATGAAAATATGTGGCTCGATTCCCGGTTGGGATAGCCAGGTCTTTGCATCCTCCATAAACCATTCAATGAATAAAAAGGTGAATATTTGCAGACTTATAGCATTGATTACCTATACAGAACCAGTACAGAACCTATCTGAACAGGATTTTTGATTTTCCCCATTAGAAGACGGAGAAAATGACAGGATTCATAAGGGTTTTCTAGACCGTCCAGAAGCCCACAATTGACGTATTAGAGTTATTTTTCGCACAATTATTCTATCGACTACGATAGATAGCCTAGCGGAACTGAATTTTTATTCCCCTCTCCCTCCTCCGCCTTGGGGTGGAGAAAATATTTTATTTTCGAAAATCTTTTTCAGTCCGTCCAGAAGCCCCCTGGTGATCCAGAACGCTCAATATTTACACACTTATATTGATCATCGGACAGAAACTAACGTAGTCAGACTTTCGAACGACCTCCCCGGAGCCTAACTTAAAGTTACGTTTAAGAAACATATTTAATTAATCTTAGATCATGACCGAATATCGTAAATCGTGAATCATTGTATATGGTTCTTAAATGTAACTTTAAATTACGTTTTTATTTGTGTACCACACTATGAACATAAAAGGATAGAACTCAGTCACGTTGCAAAACTTAATTAGGCCAATTTTCAACCAAGACACCTATTTTCGACGCTAATATATTGTAAAACAAAATGAAACTTGTAATAAAAAGTTGCAACATTATCTTTTTAAGACTGTTAGTTCCCCTGTCTTTGACAGACTTAAATACTAGTTTTTATAATAATTGATAACAAGAAAGATCAATCATGCTTAAAGCATTGATTATGAAACACTTTCCAAATTCAATGCAATTTTATTTTAAAAAAGTCGAAGATGCAATACATTCCTCTGTAATATTTTAAAACTTATCACAATACTACATTGATTTATTATATTTGAAAACTTAAACCTTCATTGAAAAAAATGAACTTCTTACAAATGACGACATTGAAATATAAATTGCCTGGTTTAAATATCTCTAAAAAGCCATACATTCCAGGGTAATATTTTAAAAACTATCATAATACTACGATAATTTATTATATTTGAAAACTTCATCGAAAACAACTGAAATTAATTCAAATGACGTCATAGAAAAAATAACACGCCTGGATCTCTCTATAAAAACAGGATATCATTCATAACTTTCTCCCATTCATTTCATTCATCACAATACTATAATAATTTATTTTATTTAAACATTTTATTTAAGACCATGGAGTTACAAATAATTAAACTCTATGCTTAAAACTTCATCGAAAAAAATCGTCCTTCTCTTTATAAAATCAATTAATATTTCATTCATATCAGCCATGCAGACTCCATGGACTAAATTATTTTGTGTTAAAAAAATACAGGAATTCTAATACAACTCATTCTACATATTTTGCTGTTTACATTTTACATAGGTGAAAAATAGGCTTTGTTGTAGAAATAATCAAATTTAGATGAGCATTTAAACTCAAATATATTGTCATTGCGTTGTTTCAGTATGTAGATGCACAGAATTTAAGCAAAAATAAAGTAGTTTTAGGACGGATACAACACTCAATATGAATTAAAAAGAACTTTAAAAAATCACGATTTTGAAACAAGATGGATGCCATATATCATTTTGAAGTGGGTCATGTGATCGTTTCATATCATGGTCACGTGATCGTTTCATATAAGAGGTGTAATTATTATTTTAATTTCTATTTAAAAAACTACTGAATATATTTCGCTGAATTTTTTTTTATATATTTTATGGAACAATTTGAATATTATCTAAAATTTCCGAAGCAATTTGTGAATTTTAAATCCGCTTAAAAAATGTTTGATATATTAGGTCCCATAGGGCTCAATGTATTTCATTTTTTCAACCCGGGTTCAATCCAAAACTAATTGGGTGATATTATTTATTTATATTCCCATAGTTCCTACAGACCGTCTGAACAACATACTAAAATTTCATTTTGATTAAGTCATATTTACGGCAGTTATCGTGCTAACGGACAGACATACAGACAGACAGACAGACAGAATGAACAAAGTCATAAACACTTTTCAACTTTGTTGTGAAGTGTTAACAATTAGTCGATATACGTGGCCAACAACAAATCCTATTTGAGATGCAACAGCAAGCGTATTACTGCGATCGATATATCAACGTTTGTTTAATAACCATATGTTTACTTTTATATTCAAGGATGTTTAGAACATGCAAATACATAAAATTTCGAAAGATGGATGTTTACCACTAATGCGATACTTTATTATTATATACACTGTGCACATTATATAGACATATATTATAGTGAAGGTAATAATGTTGCATTGTTAGATGCCACCGTATACTTCATCATTGTTGATCTATAACTGGACCAAAATTTGTACCAGCCCGTTTGAAATAGTAATAAAATAATTCTGTGGTTGATCCTAATAATTGTGGGTGTATAATTTTAGTTCTAATTAATCCAAGATAAGGTATTTTAAACATAAAAATATTATTTAAAAACAGTCATGTAAAATATTCAATGTAGATAATAAAATGTAAAGAACTTAAAGTGAAGAATTCAATAGTAATATCACGTCTGCATTGTTTCTTTTATAAAATCGATTTACCCAACCAAACAATAAAATAAAGTGAAATATTTATTAATGCTTGTTCAACCATATGTAAACCCAGAATTAAACGTATATGAATCATCTAAATTCTCATTTATAAAACAAAATTAAATAGTTTTATGTAATAGAACTTCAGAACACGCAATACAGTAAAACATTATTTAAAGTCAAAGAAAAATATTACAATATAAATAATTCTGGTCAGTGCGCTACAACGCAAAAAGCATGAATGATTGAGCTATAATTGAGACCATAATTTGTGTGTAAATTTAAAATAGTCAAAGGGTTTGTAAAATTATAGTTACCTGTATATTTAGGGTTTAGTCGATTTATATAATACAGCATATTAATCACTGGTTTAATATTAATTAAGTTTGTAACATTTTTAACTAAACATTTTAGCCCTAAACCATATTTAGTCAACTGATTCAAAGCATCATATTAATCACTGGTTTAATGTTAATTAAATTTGCAACATTTTTAACTAAATCTTTTAGCTCTAAATCCTATGTAGTCCATCCAAACACACACAATTTAATAGTTCATTGTGAACATAAGGAAATTTAACTTTATCACATCCGGAACAAGTATTCGTGTCAAACTCGTGCCCCTAAATTATTCCCTCTTTTACGATATATTTTACAATGTGAAGAACAAATTTAGTCCCTCAACTATTGCCCTCCCATGCGGGTCTAACCTAAACCTGAGGTCATAATGTGTCCGTCATCTATGATTCCTACTTACAGAGCAAAACGCGTGTTAGACTTTCATTTAGACAATCACGAACCTTATCCCTTACAAAGAAGCAAACAAACAAAACGCCGTTCGATTCAAACTAAGCATCTCTTTCTTCAAGTCGTCGGCCAGATAAATAAAGGACGGAGGCTTATCAAAAACAGGAGAAAAAAAATATCGAGATAAAAGCCGGGATGGAAGATTAAAAGCGGAAACAAAGGTCTCTGCTGTATAACATCATCATCAAGAAATGAAGAAAAAAGAATGGTAAAATAAAGAATCTCGTATTTGGATGTTATTGGGACACAAAAGACCTATTGCTGATTGTATGAAGTAACTGGAGACCATATTTTCTAGAGGGAATCATAATAAAAATTTGGGGGCACGACCCCGGTAGTCAATAATTTCTGTAATTTGGGCGCAAGGTTGGGGTCGTCCACCATCTTTGGGCACTGGAGGTAAAAAGTTCAGTTAAAATGATTGCTGTAAACAAAAATGGTGTCTTAAGGTACTAGGATGATATTAATTAAAAGCAAGTGATTTCATACATGAAAGGATATTTATATGTTTTGTAATGTCGTTTGATTGAAAAATAGGTCTTAAGGCTAGGATGGGCTATCATTTGAGAACGATAATCAAATATTTCTTGAAAAGACAAATTCAACTAATAGATCCCCATGTTTGAGCAATGCTCAATTATAATGATTGTTGAAGGTTGTAAATTGTGCCTTTTCAAACCAGGGTGATATTAAATAAAACAATAGGGCATTTGTATATCTTTGTAACATCTGTCTGAGGGGCGAAAATGAGTGCCACTTACAGCTATGATTTTCATTCAGTCCCATAAAATAATAAAGACTTTTTTAACATCAAACGCAATAGACGATTTTATAGCTAAACTCTCAAGTATGTTAAAGATTCTTACCAAATCCATGTTCTCAGTATATTTGCTTAGGTAACAGAAAATAATACTATCATTTCATATGGACAGAACCCGCCTACAGGATCCCGAAGCTAGGATCACGCTCCAATTATTGATAACTAGCCGCCTTTGGCGACCAGCCTGTTCGCTACCCTTGAAAATTCTGACCGTGGCAAACTCGTTGGCGCGACCTACCAGAAAGGTGTAAGGTAACTGCTTGGAAGGCCAGGAAGTGCCACACAATTTAGACCGGAACCCAATGGGGGAGGCATCCAAAGAGACCGTACCCTCCTTCCCCTACCACAAACCTCTGGGAAGGACTTGCAGTCCCACACGTTTAACGTGATCGTACTCCGCGTGAACACGGCTGCAGTTTTGGCAATGGCGGGAATCGAACCCGGGCCTACCGAGTGAAATTCCCGCGCGCTAACCACTGGGCTACCGTGCCATCCGCGACAATCTCCATAACTTTATTTTTATTCGGCAATTTTGGGAATCGAACCCGGGCCTACCAAGTGCAAATCCCGCGCACTAACCACTGGGGTACTTCACCCTCCGCGATATTCTTCATAACTTTCTTTTATTCACCCAATTTAGACCGGAACCAAGTGGGAGAAGCATCCACAGGGACCGTACCCTTCTTCCCCTACCACCAACCTCTCGGAAGGACTTACAGACCCACATGTTTAACGTGATCGTACTCCGCGTAAACACGGCGGCAATTTTGGGAATCGAACCCGGGCCTACCGAGTGCAATTTCCGCGCGCTAACCATTGGGCTACTTTGCCCTACGCGACAATCTCCATAACTTTCTTTTTATTCATCCAATTTAGACCGTACCCTCCTTCCCCTACCACCAACTTCTCGGAAGGACTCACGGACCCACATGTTTAACGTGATCGTACTCCGCGTAAACACGGCGGCAATTTTGGGAATCGAACCCGGGCCTACTGAGTGCAATTCCCGCGCGCTAACCACTGGGCTTCTTCGCCCCCAGCGACTATCTCCATAACATTCTTTTTATTTACCCAATTTAGAACGGAACCCAGTGGGAGAGGCATCCACAGGGACCGTACCCTCCTTCCCCTACCACCAACCTCTCGGAAGGACTTCCGGACCCACATGTTTATCGTGATCGTACTCCGCGTGAACACGGCGGCAGTTTTGGAAGTGGCGGGAATCGAACCCGGGCCTACCGAGTGCAATTCCTGAGCGCTAACCACTGGGCTGCCTCGCCCTCCGCAACTTTCTTTATATTCACCCAATTTAGACGGGAACCCTGTGAGGGAGGCATCCACAGGGACCGTACCCTCCTTCCCCTACCACCAACCTCTCGGAAGGACTTCCGGACCCACATGTTTATCGTGATCGTACTCCGCGTGAACACGGCGGCAGTTTTGGAAGTGGCGGGAATCGAACCCGGGCCTACCGAGTGCAATTCCTGAGCGCTAACCACTGGGCTGCCTCGCCCTCCGCAACTTTCTTTATATTCACCCAATTTAGACGGGAACCCTGTGAAGGAGGCATCCACAGGGACCGTACCCTCCTTCCCCTACCACCAACCTCTCGGAAGGACTTACGGGCCCACATGTTTAACGTGATCGTATTCCGCGTGAACACTTCGGCAGTTTTGGCAGTGGCGGGAATCGTACCCGGGCCTACCGCTAACTTCCCGTGCGCTAATTTACAATTTAAAATGACCATATGCTCTCTAAGCTCTTAATTCCATCATCCTCATTCCATTGTTCCATCATTTAAAATATCCATAAAATTTAAATATCCATCGTTCCATCATTTAAAATATCCATAAAATTAAAATATCCATCGTTCCATCATTTAAAATATCCATAAAATTAAAATATCCATTTAAAAAATCCATATCGTTCCATCATTTAAAATATAAATATAATAATTTCTACAGTGCATATGTTAAGCTCTTATTTCATTTAAAATCGGAAGCGCGGGAAACGGAAAGTAAAAACTAATTCGGTTTCTTATTGTCCCACCCATCGCTATGCATATACAGAACCGTGACGTCACCTCCACCTTGACGTCCCCACCCACCACCTTCCCTGCTTCAGCGGGGGGGAAACGAAGCGTCACGCCGAGCGGAACGGCGAGAAATTTAAAATCATGACGTCTTTAAAATTGCGATCTTGAAGGCAATTTTCATTATTTCTGGACCAGATTAGACTTGTAAGAATGCCAGATGTTTGACCTTTCTGAAAATGTAAATTATTAGTCGAAATTATGAGTACTTTTCACGATGCGAGAATTTAAAAACCAAAAATCGTTTTCTTGAGTAAAAAGTGACTTTTGTTTTAAAATCTTTAAAAAATATTAGAAATCGAAATTCAGATTTGAAATTGATATATTTTTACTCGAAATTCTCTGCTCTTTCCGATGGTGTCATTTGTTTTTTTCTACGATGTCTGGATCGTGGAGAAAAAAGGGCAAAAAGGGCAAAAAACGGTCGAAATCGCATAAAACATTAAATAAATAAAAAAATAATTAAAATTTTAAAAATCGGTTTTCACGTGTCCCCTTCCCTCCCCCCCCGGGTCTCCGATTGCCAAATTTCGTAGCTCTCCGACGCGCGGTCGCGAAACGTATAGTGTATAAGACAGACACACAGACACACAGACATTGCCTTTTATTATATAGACAAGATCCTTGAACTGGTATAGCATATTGATAACAAGATCCTTGAACTGGTATAGCATATTTTATATATTTATCTTTATGGTATAGTCTATATCTACAATGACAGCAAGAAAACTTGCTATGCGCCACAATTTTGCGAAATTGTATGGTAGCCGACACGTTCAGGCTAGCCACACAATCAGCTTCAAATGCTAACGAAGATTAAGCTCAAGTTACACAGACTAAGTTCATACTCGCGAAACTCGCTTCATAGGCGGATTAAAAGAACGAGACTGTCCCATATACAATGTTATCAGCAACAGTAATCTAAATTTAATATTTTTACATTTAGGTGGATTCTGATAGTATAAACTTGGTCATTACATCCCCATGAAGCCTGAGTTCAATCTATAAAAAATTGAAGTCAGCTTTATGGTAGGACTGAAGTCGCTTAACTTCACATAGTTAACAAAATTGTAGCATGTAGTACATTTTCTTGCTACCAATGTATCTCCCATTCCTACCTGAGATCACATAGAAAAGGCAAAACCGGTCTGTTGTTATTTAGAATTAGAGCGCGATCCTGGTGCAAATATATTTTTTGGTACACTTTACCTATAGACGATAAGAAAAATTCCAGATAAGTTCTTTACAAGGATAGCTGAACAACTTAAAATTGCAGGTTATATGCAGTAGATTACACGTTCTTTAATAGGATAACTAAACAACTTAAAGTTGCAGGTTATAAGTACCACATTCTTTACAAGGATAGCGTAACAACTTAAAATTGCAGGTTATATGCAGTAGATTACCAAGTTCTTTACAAAGATAGCTAACTGGTAGGTCGAACGGTCTGGGTCTCAACAACAACAAAGATAGCTAAACAACTTGAAGTTGCAGGTTATAATGACCACATTCTTTACAAGGATAGCGTAACAACTTAAAATTGCAGGTTATATCCAGTAGATTACAAAGTTCTTTACAAGGATAGCTAAACAACTTAAAGTTGCAGGTTAAAAGTACCACATTCTTTACAAGGATAGCATAACAACCTAAAATTGCAGGTAGATCACCAAGTTCTCAACAAAGATAAGTTTTGATTTTCACAATGACCCTATAATGTATGGATGCGCAATTCACGAGTATTACGACGAACACATTGTTGGTCTGTATAAAAGTATTTGAGGAATGACGAAGTCGTTCAGACCTGAAATTTTTCTTAGTGTATACTGTAGGAGGAATATGTACTGTCCACTGCAACTATAAAATAAATTAATCATCCCAGCAGTCGAATGAGTTGATTGTCAACTGGCTTAGTGAAAAGAGAAATTTGAATCTCAGAAAAGACATTGGTTTTTATAAGACAATTAAAACAAGAATAAATATTTGGGGTTGGGACACATTTTTTGCAACTCATGGAATGCCAAGAAACCTCTTCAATAAATTCACAATAAAATTTCGGTGCTAATTTCATGCATTAAATAAGTCTATTTAAATTGCGTTTTTGTAAAGAAATAAAACTGCTCTGGAAGTTAAATATTACCCAATAAAATTAATAAAATTTTATATTATGCAATTTCATCTATTTCATTCTTCCTAGAAACAGACACTGGATTGTTGTCATTCTTTTTTGATTAGTTTATACGTAAATTAGCACAAGACAGGAAATAGTGCTTTAGTTTCAGTTGGTTTACGTGGTTATGCAGATAAAAGTTTCTGCGGGAAAACTGAATTTGATTTTTCTTTCATCATATTTGAATTTTTCGCTTTCAGAAAATTCCGATCAGACATTCACAAATATGGATTTCGTCTGCTTCCCCAGTTGTCTATTCTGTATAGTTCCGCAATTGTCTCTTCTATCTATTCTGTAAAGTTTGTGATTATATTACTTGTCAGCCAATTAAATTTTCTTTATAACGCAAGAACTATTTCCAGTTTGGGCGTTGTTTCGCCTTGCACGTGACCGATTGCGGTGACCTGTATGGCTGATTGTTATTTTGAGGTGAAATTATATCTAACAAGTATGCAACCTTTTCAAAGACTGGAAAAATAATACTCCTAAAAAACTAAAGTGCAAATTATTTTAATAAGTTTTATTTTTTTTTAACGATATTAGGCACTCAGCGTCAGTTTTGTCCTCTTATACTATATGCATTCAAAATTTCAGCCTTGTATGTCACCGGTGAAAGTCTTGAGGATCTTTCAGACGCCTTACATTTTAGGAAAACTTGAGCAAAGTATATAAGCACAAATAGCACACTAATTAGTGTGTTATATAAAAGTCAATGTATATAAGTATATATGCCAACGTATGTTTGTCAACGTGTATTTGTCAATGTATATAAGCACAAATAACACACTAATTAGTGTGTCATTTGTACTGATATACGTTGCTCAAGTTTTCCTTGTCCTTCTCATAGAGTTAGTTTACTATTGATGCCCTACAGTTTGAGAGATAAATTTAACATCCGATTTCATTAGATTCTATCTCTTGATCGATATAAATGTGTGCAAGTATTCAGCTTTCTAAGTCAAACCGAGGCTTTTGAAGTGCTTGCAAAGACTTTTTGAAAAATAACTTATTTTCTCCGCCCGTGGGGATCGAAAGCCTGTCTCCATTAGTTTTGATTCCATTGTTTTATATTATAATTTTGTAAAAATTCTTTTAGGTCACGGGGAGGCTTCCGAAGGGTATGGAAATACTTTTCGACTCCAATTTACTTCGCTCCGAGGGTGATATTAAAATTCCGCCTCCGTCAGGTTCTGTACTGTGGCCTACACTATAAACTTCCTAAGATTCTGTCCTCTAGGTCACAGAATCTTGGGAGATAAATCTCCCTAAGATTTGTGGCCTTCTGAAAGGTTTAGGTACACAAGAACATGTTAGACAATTATTTTATAGGTACTTTAAAACTACAATTCGGCTTTAAAAACGTGGCTGATAAACAAACCTTACTCACCTAATGATTAGTTATGTACATACGGGTAGGAACCCTCACTCGAATGCCACTTCTTACCACGTCGTCTGGTAACTAAGGAAACGGTTTTAGTTTAAAGATTAAATTTCATGGAAGTTAGGAAAATCCTGCAATTTAATGAAGTCACACAGCTTTGTGATATCTTAATGTACCAACTATATCTCATTGTTTACCAGAAAAGGGTTATATGACGATAATGTTACTTCTGAGATAAAGTGGTACATAACCATATATTTTTGTTTTTCAGATTTGTGTAATCATACATATACTTCTCAAGAAAGGGGAATGTTCTCATCATGCTTTGCCTGTTGCCACTTCCGAGAAACTATATTTTTTGTATCAATACAAAAACTTCAAAAATATTTTCCTCGGTTTCAATGATTTCGCTTGATAAATAATGCAAAATTTGTAAGATCAGCTGTACCCCTATTTGCGGATTATTATTTAGAATCAGCTTGAAAAGTTGTACTTAACAATTCCCCAAGCTCAACTTTGAAAGCTTTTAAGAACTGGACTATTTTCTTAAAAACAACCACATATAAAGCAAGACATTAAAAGATTTCTAACTTATTACTTTCCTTATATACATAATGTATAAGGAAAGTATTGTGACGGGGTCGAAAATTCGAATTCGAGTTTTCGACGGGAGAGCACGTTTCAAGCATCCCTGATCACGAATCAAACATTTTTGAAGTGATGTCTGTGTGTGTGTGTGTGTGTATATGTGAGTGTGTGCGTGTGTGTGTGTGTGTGTCAGTGAGTCTGTGGAGAAGATAACTAACGAACGAATGGACCGATTCGAACGAAATTTGGTACAAAAATCACAATCCATAAACACTGGAAGCTTATTGTTTTTATACGCAATCGAATGTTCAGAACTCTCCTAAATTTTCGAATGAAATTTTGAAAAAATCGTCAAAAAATCAAAACCGCTAATAAAGTTACGCAAATAGACATTTCTTATGTAATTTTTCATTAGAAAACGATTGACATAAAGTTTAGAACGGTAACATGAACCGTTCTCGCGATATTGCACATTTTTTAAAAAATTATCAAAAAGTCATATAAAAAAAAAATATTTCCTGTTGAGAAACATGTTCATTTTTCATATGTAATACCATGCGATAAATTGGGAGACATCATTCTCGTGGACCTAGCTCGTTCCATTCATGAAAAAATATACTTTGAGTAATACTTTTGTATTTGAAAGCCAATAGTTATTTATCTGCTGTAAGAATAACTTATTTCTTCGTCCATAGCGCTTGGCGAGATTTTGGTGACGAATTTGGTGGAATGTCGCCAAATTGGCGACTTTTTTTAAAGTTGCTAAATTAACGAAAAACTCGTCAAGGATAAAAATAACGCTAAATCAGTGACGACTCATTGATGATGACGACATTGAAAATGACGACTCATTGACCAAAATTGAATATCTTGGAAAGAATATAAATAACTACCATAAAAATAATCTATTTTTTTTACTGTAGAAGTAGTAAATTCATTGAATTATATAAGGAAAGTCATGTGCTGCCCACATCAGATTTTTTATACATGTAATCACGGTCGTTTGAATTATATATACTTTTAATCGTTTTCATTTTCAAAACCAATAAAACTGTCTATATTCTACAACAGAAATGAATATATAAATATAATCGAGCATTGCATCATCGCAGTGGTCGGACATGGCGCCAGCTATCAATTTGCAATTTGGCAAGAACAGATCAATGGTCAATATAGGGAAGGAGGACAAACATTTCTTTCTTTCTACACAATGTCCTCTGGAGACCCATTCCAAATAAAAAGATGGCTATCGGAGACATGGTTGAAGTATTTTTTCATCATCTTGTCTTTGTATGTGAGACTTTAGGGATTTTTGTGGGTGGCCCGGAGGGAAGATACCTATATAGAATAGGCTTCTCATACGATTGGTTTTGTGAAGAATCGTAGGGATTTGGGAGGGGATTCTGTGGACTTTCAAAAAGCACATTTCCCTTCCTTCCCATTTAACGTAAAATCAAAATAGATTTTTTGTTTACACTTACGGAGTTAAAGGGATGGGGATGATTTTTCAAGTCTCCATGTTAACCTGTAAGAGCAGTAGTGTTAAATCCTTTAGTAGTAGTGTTAAGAAGTAGTGTTAAGTAATAGTGTTCGGTATTTCAAAGTAGTAGTGTGAAGTCTTTTAAAGTAGTAGTGTTAATGGTGTTAATGGTGGCCTAATGGTGTTAAGGCCTTTAGCTAATTAGTAGTAGTGTTAGCTCGTAAGTAGTAGTGTTAGCTCGTAAGTTTTAGTGTCAAGTATTTTAAAGTAGTATTATTAAGTCCATAATAGTGTTAAACCTAACAGCATTTTTTTCACAGTGACGTAAGATTTACGTCACACTGTGACATTGGGACGTCACAGGACGTCGCAGTACGTCGAGGCAATGTCATATTGAGGTCACGGCGAAGTCATTTGGGTCATTTTCATGGTCGTTTGTGACGTCGCATATTAACTTGTTTGTGACGTCACATTGTAATTGTCATTGTAATGTCGTCACATTGTTACTGTTAATTGAATTGTGGAAACGTCACAGAATATAGTCACAATGAAGTTACAAAGTTACTAATACGTAACGTCGCATAGAAGTCACAAATATGATGTCACATTGCGACCCAAGTGTTAATTGATTACAACATCAATGTCACACATGTGACGATCTTTGCTGTGAGGGAAGTCTATAATAGTGTTAAGTCTCTAATAGTTTTGAACACTTTAGCTCATTGAGTTTTCAAAATTTTTACTCAAAATATAATTTTTGAATATATGAGGTGCGTTTGTGCGTATCTAAAAAAGTTGGTGGACAATATATAAATACTAGCCATTCCCACCTACGCTTGGCACGGACGAAATGGTTTTTGGTCACAGAATTTAACACCTGTATGCTTAATGAATGTTCTGAATATCAAAAAGAGTTTCAACTTAATTTTGTAGTTCTCTTAACATGGAACTTGTGGTATGCAAAACAATATTTCACCTCCAATAACTGAATCTTATTTTCATCGTTTTCAAACATTGTTTTCTAAAACTATACCATTAATAAAAAATATTTTCAATAGTTTTATCAGAGGAATATCCAGAAGATGTTTTCGGCACTTAAAAAAGTTGATAGACAATATATAAATACTAGCCATTTCCTCACAAGTTTGGCACTGGCGAAATGGCTTGTGGTCACAGAATGTGACACTTATACGCTTAATGAATGTTCTGAATATCAAAAACTGTTTCAAATTAATTTTGTAATTCTATTAACATATGAATTTGCGGTGTGCAGAACAATATTTCACCCCCAATCACTGAATCTTATTTTCATCGCTTTTAAACATTGTTTACTAAAACTTTACCATTAATAAAAAATATTTTCAATAGTTTTATCAGAGGAATAGCCAGCAGACGTTTTCGGTATTTAAAGCGTAGCGCTGTTACTATAGTTACAAATGGAATAAGAAATTGTGTAAACAATTAAATTATAAAATATAAAAAACGTCTGTTAACTATAAATTAGCAGAATATTTGTATACAAATGCAGTTAATTAGGGAAATTTAGGATGATATATATATATATATATATATATATATATGTGTGTGTGTGTGTATAAAAATAAATTAAATATTAATAAATATTTATTCATTTTTTCGCATGATAGTATAAAAATGAATTTTGTGCGTCTATCCGCTCCCGATTTACTGCTGGAAGAATGTTGGAAGTAGAAATTCAAATAGTTTAAGGTATTTTCATTGCATATATATCATGTCCCACGTGTATGCAAATTTCAAGGTTTCTAACTTAATCAGATTTGTCTGTGTTAACCATTGCTTAGTCAGTAAGGCAATTTCACTCCGCTGTATGATATAGATTTCTAATATTTGTCGAAACCTTCTAAAGAATTTAAAAATCCATTTGATTTTCCAAATGCAATTAATTCTAAAGTAATCGCGTGTATCTATGGTATTAATGAATAATTTCGCAAATAAAGTACATCACTCAAATTTTTTATATATTTCTTGCCTTTTTCATCAAGTAAAAAATCTGATGTGGGCAGCACATGACTTCCCTTATATAATGCAATGAATTTACTACTTTTACAGTTAAAAAAAGTGTTATTCCTATAGAAGATACTTATATTCTTTCCAAGATATTGAATTTTCTACAATTAGTCGTCATTTTCATTGATTTAGCTTCATTTTTATCCATTTGGCGAGATTTTCGTTAATTTGACAACATTTCAAAAAGTCGCCAAGTTGGTGACATTCCGCTAAATTTGTAGCATAAATATCGCCAAGCGTTACGGACGGAGAAATAAGTTATTCTTGCAGCAGATAAATGGATATTGGGGTTCAAATGCAAAAGTATTACTCAAAGTATCTTTTCTCGTGAATGGATCTAGATAGATTCACGAGATTGATGTCAACAAATTTATCGCATGATATTACATATGAAAAGTGAACATGTTTCTTAACAGTTAATATTTTTTTTTTAATTTATGGGATTTTTTAATAAATTTATTTGAAAAATGTGCAATGTCTCGAGAACGGTTCATGCTAGCGTTCTAAAATTTATGTCAATCGTTTTCTAAGGAAAAATTACATAAGAAATGTCTATTTGCGTAACTTTATTAAATGTTTTAATTTTTTGATGATTTTTTCAAAATTTCAATCGAAAATTTAGAGGAGTTCTGAACATGGGATTGTGCTTTAAAACATTAGACTTCCAGTATTCACGGATTGTGATTTTTGTATCAAATTTCATTCGAATCGTTCCATTTCGTGAGATATCGTCTCCACAGACTCACTGACACACACACACACACACCCACACACACACACTTTCACGCACACGCACAGACATCACCTCAAAAATGTCCGATTCATGATCACGGATGCTTGAAACGTCCTCATCCGTCGAAAACACGAATTCGAAATTTCGACCCCGTCACAATACTTTCCTTATACATTATGTATATAAGGAAAATAAAAATATCTTAAGTTTCACAATTTAAATTATAGATAAGTAAACATTTCAAAAAAATTTCAAATTTAAAAAAAATAAACATTCTGAAAATTCAAATTAATGAAAGTAAACAAATGTTTCTCAAATGTGAATTATCGTGAAGTAAACAAAACGTTTTTGAAATTAAAACTGTTATAAATAAGCAATGTCTTTCAGAATTTAAATGATAAAAATATAAACGAAGTTTTTTTCAAATTCAAATTATCGAAGAATAATCAGACTATTATTGAAATTCAAGCAATAAATAGTAAGTAAATTAATTTTGAATTTCAATTACTGAAAAATAAACAAAAGTTTTAATTAAGGAAAAATTTAACAAAACATTTTCCAAATTTCAAGCTTTACCATGACCATGTATTATTGAAATAAGCTCATTTTTCTACATAATTAATATATTCAAACTTGTGTCTCCATTGATTTCTTTTATTATCGTGTTCATTTTGTTTCGTCGCATTCTTCAGGCAAACTTTCTGGTAGGTCGGACGGTCTGGGTCACAACAACAACAACATTCTTCTGGCAGCCTTGTATTTTTCGACCGAGAGCAATAAAACGCATAAAAAATTACAGCAATTTGTAAACAGAGGTCAGTAAACTGTGTATGTACAAACTATATATGTACCTCCATATCATATATGATGCCAGAAGCCTAATATATCATATATCTTATGTCGAAAACCTACTATATCTTATGTCTAAGAACCCACACTAGTGTGTTGCAAATTCCAAGGCATGTAAAAAAAATCTGATGTGGGCAGCACATGACTTTTCTTATATAACTCAATGAATTTACTACTTTTACAGCAAAAAAAATTGGTTATTCTTATAATAGATACTTATATTCTTTCCAAGATATTGAATTTTTGACAATTAGTCGTCAGTTTCATTGATTTAGCGTCATTTTTATCCATTTGGCGAGATTTTCGTTAATTTGGCAACATTTCAAAATGTCGCCAAGTTGGCGACATTCCACTAAATTCGTCGCCAAAATCTCGCCAACCGTTATGGACTGAAAAATAAGTTATTTTTAAAACAGATAAATGACTATTGGCGTTTTAAATCCAAAAGTATTACTCAAAGTATTATTCAAAGTATTATCCAAAAGTATTATTAAAGTATAACACAGCAATTTTCACCATAAAACGTAAAATAGAAAAAATATTGAAGCATTGCAGTGTTAATGTTTTTCAATTAATTTTATTCATTACTGTCCCCCAAACTATCGGGGCACAGGGATATTGTTTGTTTAAATTTTCATACCCTACATTTACCCCAAGTTTTTATTATTCCAGCTATTTTTCTCAACAACTTCGAGTATCTGGGTAGTTTTGCCTGTATTGAGGATTGATGGGTTGTTGTACTCAGAAAAATGTTTCGGATTCCTTCAATAGTTTTCAATAATCACGAACAAATGGACACTTTACATTTTTCACATAGGATTATTCCCATCTAGTCGATTCAAAATGAAGAATTTAACATTCTATATGTTCCATCTGTAAGGAAATTTCCCCCAATTTTTTTAAGCTTCTTACCGGCTGTTTACTACTTACTATACGTCCTACTAAAATTCGATATTCGGGCATAATATTAAATTGTGTCTCTCAAGACATCGTTGTTGTTGTTGAAACCCAGACCGTCCGACCTACCAGAAAGGTGTAAGGTAACTGTTTGGACGGTCGGGAAGTGCCCCCCAATTTAGACCGGAACCCAGTGGGGGAGGCATCCACAGGGACCGTACCCTCCTTCCCCTACCACCAACCTCTCGGAAGGACTTTCGGACCCACATGTTTAACGTGATCGTACTCCGCATGAACACGGCGGCAGTTTTGGCAGTGGCTGGAATCGAACCCGGGCCTACCGAGTGCAACTCCAGCGCGCTAACCAATGGGCTACCGCGCCCCTTCTCAAGACATCGTGTCAAGACATCGTGTCAATCGAAAAAAATTTCTGGATTTCAGGGCAATTATGCATACTTTCTGCACTTTTTGTTAAACCAATTCCATCAATGCTAAAGGCTGAAACATATGTTTACTTCAAGAATACATTGCACGGATTTTCGTCCAAGTCATTATCGCACATCAATTGATAGAAACGTATGGATTGATGAGTTGAAAGAAGAGCTGAGGATTGATATAACCATTTTTAAAACGCATCTAATATTGGCGTGTTTAAAAATGGCTGATGGAACTTTGGGAGCAGAATACTTTTACAGCACCTTATTTAACTTGATCTGGTGTTTGTTTGTCAGCGTGATTCAAATCTTTGAGACCCTAACTAATCAATTTCCAGTAATCACAGTAACATAGAATTTTCTTTCATTTTTGTTTCTTTCGATCCAGACCGTATGACGTATCCAATGGTGTTCTAGGATATATAATTGAATAGCAGGGACAGTGATACCTAAATTAGACCAAGACTCAGTGTAGGCGGCATATACAGGGTCCGTACCCTCCTTCCCCTACCATCAACCTCCCGAAAGGACTCACGGATCCACATGTTTAACGTGTCCATACTCCGAGTGAACACGGAGATAGTTTGAGTAGATCATGAAATCGAAGCCGAGTCGTCCGAGTGCAAACCCCGCACGCTAACCACTGGGTCGTCTCACCAAGTAACATGAAACTTGGCATGGAGTAGTCTTTCATGGCACATATTAGCTTTTAAACCTTATCAGGCTAGTACGTCCAAACCTTATTAGTCTCTCTAAAATGTACTCGTTTGGGGGGAAGGAATATCTCTCAAACAGGAGCGGCTAGAAAGTTCAAATTAATATATCAATGTCTTTTGTGGTATATTTTGATATAGATTTTACACCTTGTCGGGATAGCCCGTCTGGGTCTCACCATAGGAATGTACCCATTTTGGAAGGAATGACTAAAGCACCGGAGCAGCTAGAAAGTTGAAATTTAGGATGTCATTTTCTTTGATACATTTCAATTGCTTACATTTTAATACATACATTTTCTTGCATATAAGTTGCATACATATAACAAGTAAAATCAATCATGCATAAAGCATTTAATATGAAACATTTTCAAACTGAAATGCAATTTTATTAAAACATCTCTAAAACGTGATACATTCAGCGCTGATATTTTTTAAAGTATCAAAGTACCACAGCAATTAATTATACTTGAAAACTTCAAATTTCATCGAAAAAGACAATGTTAGCTACACAAAATCTACTTTATTCAAATGACGTCATCGAAACATAAATCGTCTGCCTCTCTATGAAAAAATCAATGAATATTTCATTCCTGTCATTTATATTCCAGGCTCCAGAACAAAGTAATTTTGCGTGAAAAAAATTCAACAATTCTTAGACAACTCTCTTTACAATCGATTGATTTGTTTACATTCTGCATGTTACAGTATAGTAATAAAATCAGGCTTCGTTGTAGGAACAATTTAAAGTTTAGTGATCATTTAAAATGAAAAATATTTTAATTGCGTTGGCACAGAATTTAGATACACAAATAATACGCAAAAATAAAGCTGTATTGTAACGGATGCGAGCCATATTTTATTTTGCAGTGAGTCAAGTGATCTCTTCGTATGTCATGATTGTAATTATTATTTCAATTTTTATTTTAAAAAAAACTACCCAACATATTTTGCTGAATTCTTTTTTAAACATATTACTTGTATATGATTATTTGAATATTTAACATTTTCGAAGCAATTTGTGAATTTTACTTTACCAAAAAATATGTGTATAAAAAATTAAGTACCACAGGGTTCAATGTATTTCACTTTTTCAACCCGGGTTAAATCCGAAGCAAATAGGTGATATTATTCATTTTCATTCCCATACATTACACACACCGCCACAATAACATACTAAACTTTTTTCAATAAAGTCATTTTTACGGCAATTATCGTACGAATGGAGAGGCAGATAGACAGACAGACAGAAAGATAGAATGACCAAAGTCATAAAAACTTTTCAACTATGTTGGAAAACGCGGTACTTCAAAAACCTATTTTTTTTTATTTGCCAGTTCTTTGTTCATATTTCAAATTCGTCTCAACTTATATTTAATGGTCATTAAATTTGCATTCCTGGCGGTAGGAAAATAATACTCTAACAATAAAGTATTTGATATAGAATAAGTTAGAATGCATCTAGAATTACCATGTGAAAGAACTTTGAGAAGCTAAGTAAAGAAATACATATATTTGATAGTATGTACTTTGGAGAAAAGCTGGCTAATAAATAAAATACAAAACTTTTCAATAAAACCCGAAACCAATCAGCCAATCAAAATGTAGCCTGGCATCAGATTATCATTAATCAAAGATCAATATATTAAAGGAGTTTTTTCTTATAATATAATGCCGTCAAGAGACCGGTGTCAACTGAAAAGACAGGATTGTTCGAAAAATGGTGTAAGACTTTTTGTTTTCATTGCCTTGTATTTATGTTGGGGAATTTTAGGAATTTTCCTGTATTTCCCTTGGGAAAATCCTTTTCTTCTTGATGGTTTTTCTTTGGCGACTCCATTATGTTGAATGTACTTCATGATAAGTAAGCCTATCATGGGGGTGTTGGGCATATGTTGAGAAATATGTCAAGATTGCATCAATCTTCATATCTCAATCTTAATATATTGTCAAGATACAGTGAACCAATCGTTTATACCACGAAATTTTATAAGTCGAATTTTCTTGAAGAATTTCAAAACCTCGTTCATAATTTTTATTTTCCAGCCATTTCTACTTTCCCTATACACATAGTATAATGTATAGGGAAAGGAATGTGACGGGGACGAAAATTCGAATTCGATTTTTTGACGGAAGAGTGCGATCCAAGCATCCTTGAACAAGAATCGAAATTTTTGAGGTGATGTCTGTGTTGTGGTGCATTTATTTCTGGTAGTGTGTGTTATGCCTAGTAGCAAAGAAAAAAAAGATTGTTTATTGCAGGTAATTAGTAAACGTCCTGATTTTCAATCAATTTTTTCAAAGTTCATTCAAAAATTGAGTGAGGGTGTCTTTTGAACATTCGATTACGTTTAAAATCTATGCGGTTCCAGTATTCGCTGTTTAAAGTAATTGTACCAAATTATTTTTAAACTCTTCATTCGTTCGTTAGATATTGCGTCAATATACTCACGGACATACACATTAACACATATATACACACACTAACATACATATAAACACACTAACATATAACGGTTACCTTACACCTTTCTGGTAGGTCGGACAGTCTGGGTCTCAACAACAACAACATACTAACATATGCACACAGAGGCATCATCTCAAAAATGTTCGATTCAATTCCATGGATGCTTAAAATATGCTCTTCCGATGAAAACTTGAATTACAATGTTCGATCCCGTCACAATAATTTCCTTATACATTATACTATGCATATAAGGAATGTAATGTATATACGCACTAGCGTACGTATACACACATTAAGATACATATATACTCACACTAACATGCATATACTCACAAATTAACAGATTAACCACCTATAGGCATCGAATCGAAAGTTTACAGTAATTACAGCCTATGGTGGAGGAATATCTGCCAAACCCAGAAATCAAAACTTAATGCCAGGATAAAAATGATAAACAATTATATACAATATGTTTGTCTATACTAGATACAGATAGTACTTCACAAATATTTCACATCCATAAGTACTTATGTGCAGAACTGTTTCAAATGGGAGCGACTATGTATATAAAAATATTTCTAAATTGGTTATTACATATACAAAATGAAACGAATAATTCTCAAATATATATATATATATATATATATATATATATATATATATATATATATATATATATATATATATATATATATATATATATATATATATATATATATATATATATATATATATATATATATATATATATATATATATATATATATATATATATATATATATATATATATATATATACAAAATATGTACGAATATACAAAACTACTTAAGCAAACATACATACAAAACCATATATACAACATATATATACATCTTTCACAGGTTACCATGCCTTTCAATACTATATTGATACAATGATATTTGCAATGATTAAAACAAATGTGAATTTAAAATTAATTTGATTGCAGTATTTATAACAAAATTTACAAGTACTACAAATAAATATGCAAAAACAGTGAGCTAATGTTTGTGGTTTCCAGTAATAATTCACAGGATATGCATATACACACAGAGACATCATTTCAAAAATATTCGTTTCGATTTCATGGATGCTTAAAATGTGTTCTTCCGTTGAAAACTTGAATTAGAATTTTCGACCCCGGCACAGTACTTTCCTTATACATTATACTATGTATATAAGGAAAGTAATGTATATACACACTAGCGTACATATACACACATTAAGATACATATACTCACGCTGGCATGCATATACACACAGAGGCATCGTCTCAAAAATATTAGATTTGATTCCAGAAATGCTTCAAATGCATTCTGGAAACATACACACATTAAGATACATATACTCACACTGGCATGCATATACACACAGAGACATCGTCTCAAAAATATTAGATTTGATTCCAGAAATGCTTCAAATGCATTCTCTCTTCCGTTGAAAACTTGAATTACAATTTTCGGCCCCGTCACAATATTTTCCCTATACATGTATGCATGTAGGGAAATAGTAAACATTTTAAAATTTTCAATATACGTAAAACTAAATCCATATTTCATTTTGATAAATAAAACCATACATTCCATCAAAGCCGTGATGAAACATTCCGCCTGCCAATAATTCCTCATTTGTCAATGCTAGATCAGTGGTCAATACCCGGGGAGTTCCTTTGTATAACACAATATCCTCAGGAGACCCTATCAAATAAGAGGTCTATATCGGAGACATGGTTGAAGTATTTTTTCATTATTTTTTCTTTCTTCGTGAAACCTGTGGGATTTTCCTCAGTGTTCTCCGGGGGAAAATCCCTATTTTTACTGTTTCTTCACTCATGCTTCGAACTTGTTGGAGGCCCAGGTGATAAATAACATGAAAAGTCTCATGGAATTGATAGTTTTACGAAAACACATTTTCCCTCTACCTGCAGAGCATCACAAATTCGAAAGAATAGGAATCGATTTTTGGTGGAATGAAGGGAAGTATGGTATGACAGACTCGAAATTATAAATACATACATATTCGCCCTTTTTTTTGTAATTCGAATATCGAATTCGAATATTTACCAGATATCGAATATTCGAATACCTGCGAATAATTATTTCAAAATATTAACAAATAATATCTATATTCAGAAGATATTATTAATTATTTGTAAATAAATTAATAAAATGAAATAAAAAAAGTAAAATAAGCAAAAAATGCAAAGACCACATTAATTTTTAAATGAAACTTTTTATTTTAAATGTTAACAATTTTATACTTGTTTTGTTAATTTAAGTACTCTTAACGACGATGACTGACTAATTGTAAAGATTATTCACCTATAACTGCAGATTTTCACTTAAAAAATTAAGCATTCGAATGCGTCCAGGATCTAGTCTGTTTATTTTGTGTGTCGTAAATTAAATCAGAGACGCCTAAGAGCCGCTGTTAAAAAACTGTTGATAGCGGGGTGATTAAATATTTCAAAATCAATTCCTGCAAGCGGGGATGCAGACTGTTATTTTCCCAGTAGTCGAAAATGCTTTTATTTCGTAAAAGCAAACTTTCTTCCAGGCACTTTCGAATTTCTTTTTCTGGAATATCCCGAGTTTTTATTTCTGAATCTGCTGCTAATCATGGCGCGATATTCGATTCAAGGCATTCGAACAACATGTCGCTTTTTGTTCCATATGTATATTATTATTTGACCTGTTCTATAGCATTATTACATTTGTATATACGATTAATGTGTACTCATTCTTGGCTCAAGGTAATGTATTATTTGTCGTTAAGAATTCTGCCATGTACATTTTTATGAATCTTTTTCAGCGCATATTTCTCAAAATCTACTATGATGACTGAAATGCGATTCTAGATGATGACTGAAATGGGCTCTAGATGATGACTGAAATGGACTTTAGATGATGACTGTGATGGATTGAGAATTAAATTTTGGAGGCGTTTGCTGAAATTGCACACCAAGGATTTCCACTTTTAATTCATTTTCACATCCGGTTTAAAATATTTCATTTTTATTGAAACATATATTCCTTAAGAAGTTATAGATATATCTTAAATGATAGCTGGTATGGATTTAACACCAAATTTTGAAGGAGATTGGGTAGTTCAATAAGGATTTTCATTGCCCACCCCTTTTCCACTTCCTGTATAATAAATTTCATTGACGAATCTATTTCTCGAGATTGAGCTCGGAATAAAACTGCGATTACGATTGATTTGGATTTAGCATGGGATTTCAAATGATTTTGGTGGAATTTCAAGGGGGTGAGGGGTGGCTTGAATATAATATTCATCTTCGATTTTGAAGGTGTTAATTCTGATACAAAAGTGTGCATTTTCCTTGCAACATTTATTTCTCAAGATTGGATGTAGATGGAACTTAATTGATGATTGATGTGGATTAATCATCAAAATCTTGATGTGGTAGTGCCGTCAAAGGATCTTTACTACCAGTTCAAAATTTTTATTTGAAATTTCTGGAGGGGATAAACTTAAGTATTTCCGGGTGATTTTGATTCCGGGATTTCTACTAAATTATGTTTGGCTGTAAGGAAGGATTGTGGCAAAAGGGTATAAAATCACTTAACAGTTCCATGGAAAATAAAGCGTACTTGCCATTATATGAAATAACCTTCATAAATTTCTTGTTACATTTGTTGTAAACTGTCCTCTGCTTTAGGGTTTCATGTATACTTGTCTTGCAATGGATTGCTACTGGGTTTCCACTAAAGGTGCTGACAAATGAGGAGAAAGCAACTATCCAATAGGAGATCAGCACGTGCGTTAGAGATATCTTGAAGTTGAAAAACCATATTTTCCCCATTGCACTTTCTTCGTATTTTCGGTCAATTTTGTTCTCGTCGCTTTGTCACTCGTGGTTTTGGGGGAAAACAATTGGCTGTGACGACGATGTTTCATATTTATAATATTCAAAGGTTGCATTATTATTGTACACCCTTATATTAGGGTGCATAAATCCCTTTTTTTTTTTTGTTAGAACGCAACGTTACTTTTTGACACTTTATTTCCAAAATCTCTATTTTTTTAGTCGTTCACTGGACGTCAATTTGCTTGTAATTAAGAAAAAAAAAATTGATATGGGCAGCACATGAGTTTCCTTATATAATGCAATGGATTTACTACTTTTACAGTAAAAAAAATATTTTTATAGTAGGTATTTATACTCTTTCCAAGATATTAAATTTTCGTCAATGAGTCGTCATTTTAATTGATTTAGCGTCATTTTTAACCATTTGGCGAGTTTTTCGTTAATTTAGCTACATTTTAAAAAGTCGCCAAGTTGGCGACATTCCACCAAATTCGTCTCCAAAATCTCGCCAAGCGTTATGGATGGAGAAATAAATTATTCTTACAGCTGAAAAACGACTATTGGCGTCCAAATACAAAATTATTACTTAAAGTATCTTTTTTCATGAATGGAACGAGCTACATTCACGAGTATGATGTCACCAAATTTATCGCATGGTATTACATATGAAAAGTGAACATGTTTCTCAATAGGAAATATTTTTTTTTATTTTAAATGACTTTTTGATAATTTTTTTTTTAATTATGCAATATCTCGAGAATGGTTCATGTTAGCGTTCTAAAATTTATGCCAATCGTCGTCTAATGAAAAATTACATACGAAATGTCTATTTGCGTAACTTCATTAGAGTTTTGGATTTGACGATTTTTTCAAAATTTCACTCAAAAATTTAGGGGGTTCTGAACATTCGACTGCGTATAAAAACAATAGGCTTCCAGTACTTACGGATTGTAATTTTTGTACCAAATTTTGTTCGAATCGGTCCATTCGTTCGTCCGTTATCGTCTCCACAGACTCAATGACGCACACACACACGTACACACACACACACACATACTTTCACACACACACACACACAGGGGCGCGGTAGCCCATTGGTTAGCGCGCTGGAGTTGCACTCGGTAGGCCCGGGTTCGAGTCCAGCCACTGCCAAAACTGCCGCCGTGTTCACGCGGAGTACGATCACGTTAAACATGTGGGTCCGTAAGTCCTTCCGAGAGGTTGGTGGTAGGGGAAGGAGGGTACGGTCCCTGTGGATGCCTCCCCCACTGGGTTCCGATCCAAATTGGGTGGCACTTCCCGGCCGTCCAAACAGTTACCTTACACCTTTCTGGTAGGTCGGACGGTCTGGGTCTCAACAACAACAACACACACACACAGACATCACTTTAAAAATGTTCGATTCGTGATCAGGGATGCTTGAAACGTGCTCTCCCGTCGAAAACGCGAATTTGAATTTTCGACCCCATCACAATACTTTCATTATACGTTATTGTATATAAGGAAAGTCATATATTGATTTTAATTACTTACAAACATTTTTACACGTTACTGTTGATAACGTTACTAATTAGCTATATTCTGTCTTTGTGAATTTCCGTAACAGCTTTCTATACATTGTGATGATTCTAAACATTGCGAAGGAAACAATCACTTAGGCAGTATCACTTAAGGAAAAATACCCGGCCATGTTGATTTGTTCCATTCATTTTTTGTCCTCTCTCTTATGCAAGCCAGATGTATTTTATATGATGCCATAGGTATAAAATTTCCAGAGAAATTACTGGACTGTATAAAATACGCTTTTTCCTTTTCCCACTGAATAATCCTAATAGATGTTTCAAACTTGAAAGGACATTGCATGGATTTCTTTTATTAATACTTTACAACATAGTTAAAAAGTGTTTATGACTTTGTTAATTCTGTCTGTCTGTCTGCCTGTCTGTCCGTTAGCACGATAACTGTCGTAAAAATGACTTTATCAAAATGAAATTTTAGTATGTTGTTTAGACGGTCTGTGGGACTTATGAGAATATAAATGAGTAATATCACCCAATTAGTTTTGGACTTAACCCGGGATAAAAAAATGAAATACATTGAATCCTATGGAACTTAATTTCTTAAACATTTTTTAAGCGAATTTAAAATTCACAAATTGCTTCGAAAGTTTTCGAAAATATTCAAATTATCCCATAAAATATATAAAAAAAAAATCAGCAAAATATATTCAGTAGTTTTTTAAATAAAAATTAAAATAGTAATTACACCCTTTATATGGAGAGATCACGTGACCATTATATGAAAAAATCACGTGACCCACTTCAAAATAAAATATGGCATCCATCTTGTGTCAAAATCGTGATTTTTAAAGTTCTTTCTGATTCATTTTGGATGTTGTATCCGTCCTAAAACCGGTTTATTTTTGTTTAAATTCTGTGCATCTACATACTGAAACAACACAATTACAATATATTTAAGTTTAAATGATCATCAAACTCTCATTATTTCTACAACGAAATCTTATTTTCACTTATGGAGTTGTATAAGTGTTGCTGCATTTCTTTAACGAAAAATTATTTATCTCATGGAGTCTGCAATATAGCTGATATTAAGGAAGCATTCATTGATTTTACACAGAGAATAAGACGAGTTTTTCGATGAAGTTTTAAGCATAGAGTTAAATTAATTGTACTTTCATAGTTTTAAGGTTTTTAAATAAAATAAATGATTATAGTATTATGATGAATGAAAAAAAAATGGAAAACAGTTAATGAATGAAATGCTGCTTTTATAGAGAGAGCCAGACAATTTATATTTCGATGACGTCATTCGAATAAAGTTCATTTGTTTCTATGAAGTTTTCAAATATAATAAATTATTGTAGTATTATGATAATTTTAAAAATATTACCGAGGAATGTATCATCATATTTTAGAGATGATTAAGTAAAATTGCATTGAATTTGGAAAGTGTTACATGATCAGTGCTTTATACATGATTGATCTTCCTTGTTTAAATAGGATGGGATTTTGTATGAGAGACTGCGAAGTGTGCATCAGTTAGAGAAACAGCCCATTGTTTGCGCCAATCACAAATTGCAGGTAATCAAGATTGCCAATTCGCCAATTTATGCGTCAGTTGGTGTTATCTTAGTTTTTCTGGAAAAATACCCTGAGCTATATATCAAATGGACTGTATTTCTGTAATTGGCTTATTTATGAGTTCTTTTCATTCAATTTTTATTGTGATTTGTCTGAATCACCTAAGAAAGAAAAGACTGATAGTTCATTATTAGCTTTATTTTAAATCGAATTCATTCAGATGATCGAAAATTAGTTCAATTTTTAAGCAAACATTGCAAAGCAAACCCTTGTGCAACAAAATGCTATGGCGATTATCACATAAAGCATGACTTTGTTTAAATTTAGATTTTTATTTAACACAAATTCACTGTCATTGTGCAAGGTTTAAATACTAATTATCAATAGAAGAATATGTTATAAAATATTATTTATTGTTTTAAAAACAAAAGCATGTTACGCATCAATACGCCAAAGTCGATATTTTACGTCAAAGAATATTTGCACTGTGTGAACGTTTTAATTCAGAATGTGTCACAGTTAAACCATTAATGTAGAAAAGTGTTTGAAGTGAAAAGTATTATAATAAGCACCAGGGCTCAGTAGAGACGATAAATTTAGAAGGATTCCAATGTAGAAGAAAATATAATTGTATCAATAGCTGCATAAATAGTATGTGGTCTGGATGTCGATGGTATGATTCTTTGCTTAGACGATTGCTCACTACAAAGTTCATGCAAATATGATGATTTCAACGTATCTGGAATGATGCCGTAAGTTATTAATGTGTTTCTATCGTCTTTAGTAATAGTTCTCAAACTTTATCTATCCTATTACTCTTTTGTAGTCGTTTTTATTTTACTCTACCCTCTTTCCACAGTCTTACGTTTATTATTTCTGTACAAAAATGAATATTCTAATAATTATAAACTGTAATAATAATTTATTTCGTAACTACCACTATTTTTAATGTATAGTAAGGTATGATAAATTTAGTAAAATTTACAAAATAGTTCTATAGAAGATAATTTCAAATAAAAGGAAATATTTTATATGTGTAGATTAGAGTAGGCTGAAAAACAACTTCTTAAAATAACAGCGCGGTGAATTTGCAGATAAATCGCAATTACAATCTTGTTCTTTTATTTTGTTTTATAAACTATTTTCTGTTGACTGGAAACAGGAACACAATTGCGAAACAAAACACCATATACACCATTTTATGCAACACCATAACAAAACGCACATCTCTCAAGAACAGTGCAACTCGCTTTATTCTGAATCAAGGATATCAAATTAATAATTTCTACAAATTGACAGGTATTATCTAATAACATAAAAAGTAATTTACAGAGATACGGAATTATACCCACCTTGGCTGCATTTCAAAAAATTATTGGCTATATAGAGAAAATTTTATGGCCAATGTCGCCTAATTATCGTCAAATTTGTAGTGGATTCTGATAAACAGAGATGAGTGTGTTTATGTAGAATTCCTATACTCGCTTCAAATACTTCAGATTAATGTTATATCTGGATATAATTACCTGTAGAAGTATATAACTGCCTATAATGGGATATAACTATCCTATAGCTGGATAGTCTTGTGAGACCAGAAATAGATCTCACACGTGTTTTAGTGAGACAGTTTTATGCCAATTATTTATTGGCCTGAAACTTCGGACAATACCTCCAGTCTGAATGACGCCAAGGTTTACGACACGTGAACCCGGAGGTCAGAAAACCATAAATTTAGGGGTGTCAAGACAGAAGAGGGTTCGAACTCTTAAAAAAATATGAAGTAACGACATTAGACGGAAATGTTATCCAATGGAGAAAGTGCTTGTAGCTTCACACTGGATGTCGCAAATGAGAGCAAAGGGGGTGTGTCAGTCCTGAGGTAAAAGAGCCACATCCTAAGACAGAACGAGACTTGAAGAGTAAGAGTTCGAGATCCTGACAAGAAGAACGATGACTTAAAAAATACACTCGTGCCACATGATGATATAACGATGATGATACTCAGTTAAAGATATATACGTATGACTTGGCGAATACAGATATGACTATGAGAATGACATAAGTGCGAGTGTTTGTGTCAGCAGTACAATATGATCGACGGAGTTACGTGGCGATGCATTACACTACGATTTAATGCTAGTAATAAGGACGACATCAAGTACGTGCTGCGAACAAAGTCCAAGACAGACTTGCAGGTATGTGTTCCTCAAATATGATATCTGGTCCTAACAACATTTTAGGAAATTTAAGTGGTCTCACATGGTCCCTCCGCCGAAATAATTAATGAGGAGAATAATGGTTGTAATTAAATAATTAAGTATTTTATGATGTTAATAAATGTTATATTGTTAAAGTTAAAATGGCGTAATCCATTTCGTACTATATTAATAATAATTCCTTTACAGAACTCGCGCGGAAGGTAAATAATTGGAGGGTTATTAGCGGGCACACAAAACGCAATGTACTACAATAATAATAAGTCTACGAATATGAGTAATTTAAGGCCATGTTCAGATATGTTAATGATAATTAAGCTAAAATAATAACTTTAAGTTATCTTTGTTTATAGCACCATAAGTCTATGACGGTAATAGTTTCTTCATAAAGTGCGAATCATTGCCAAATTTCAATTTTTAAAAAATCTGAAATTGTTTTTTATATAAAAAAAACCCCCTCAAATATTCGAACCTTCCTTCCATGTTGCGGTGGAACATACCACCTGCCATCCATTTGTCATTGGGTGACGCCATATCAGTGGTCAATATTGGGGAAGAGCTTTTTCCTTACAGCATAACATCCCCTGGTGACCCGTTTCAAATAGAAATATGACTATATCGGCGACATGGTTGAAGTATTTTTCATTATCTTGGCTTTGTGTGGGGGACTTGATAGATTTTTCTGAGTGTCCCTATGAGAAAATCCCTATTCTAGACGTTCCTGCGTTCCCTGGAAGTAAGGGGGGGAATCGCACCTTGTCATCGGAATTGGTAGAATTCTGAAAATGAATTTTTCTTCACCCCCGTTGAGTAGACTTATACAGAGACTCTAAGGAAATGCCTACTATTTACTGGAAGATTGTCTTTCATTTTCATATTTTTCAATTCAATTATTCTTTACAGTTACTTCTATAAATTTGCCCTCGAACTTATAGAGGTCCTCCGTCAAACTGATTATAACATCGAGGGTATTGGTTACAATAATTTTTCACAAATGTGACCCATTTCTTTATATGATGTTTAATTGTTTTCCGTTCCATTTAAAAATTATTTAAAGCCTTCGCCCAACAAGAATTATCAGTTAAAACATCTGCAGAAAGAAGAGCTGAAATAGGCAAACATTGGTGATTTATAATAAATAACTTTTAATAAATTGGAAATAATTTAAAAATAACTTTTAAAATAACTTAAAAATAACACTTAAATAGTTTTTTAACTCTTAAAAATTATGTTAAATGTTTTTTTTTATTATTAATGTTTAACAATAGCTTAAACATATTTTCTTTTAAAATAACTTACATATATTTTAAATAAATTTTAACTAAATTGGTGACTTATAAAGCATAACTGTTTCATAAATCCATAAATGAAATAGCACACTTCATCAATTTTGCGGCCAAACGTGTCGCCTGTCATTAATTTCCCGCTTTGTCACGTTAGTTCATTTATGCATTTATTGACTTATTGCAATTTTTTTAAATAATTTTTTTATAAATTGGTGATTTATAAAATATAACTATTTATAAATCAATAAATGGAATAGCACTCTTCATCAAATTTATGGTCAAACGTGTCGCCTGTCATTAATTTGTCGTTCGGTCACGTCAGCTAGGTTAATATAAAGGGATCTCTTTCTTATAACGCAATATCACCTGGAGACTCATTTCCTATACACTGGTGGTTACATCGGTGATATGGTTGAAGTATTTTTCATTATCTAGTCCTTTTGTGGGGAACTCGAGTGATTTTCTCTCGAAAAATCCCCATTCTTACTTCTTCTTAGCTTTTATGATAGATATCTGGAAAAAGCATATAGAATTGTTGGCTTTTTGGACAGGGCATCTGGTGTTTCCAAATACAAAAAAACAGTAAATTGTTTTATCGTAATGGGGAAGAGGTTGGATTGAAGCATGTGTAGTATTTAGAGAAGTAATGTTGAAAAGCAGGGGAGATGAAGAAAATTGGATAAATTGTTAATATCAATAAAATATGACAAGAGAATGGCATTTTATTTAAAATATCATAGAGGTGTGTGTAAATAGTTGTATAGCTCAATTCTTTAATAAAAAATAATACTTAACTAAACAATTCAATGATATCTGGATAGCGCTTCAACTAGGATGGAGATCAGTAGTTAAAATCCTTGAAGAGAAGTTCTTTCAATTAATTTATGCTTGCAGATCAGTAATTTGTAGTTTAAGTCGCTGTTGCGACATGATTTTTTACAATTGTGTAATAAAAAGAAAAGCCATTTGTAATAAAAAGAAAATGCCACCGGGGAAACTTGCAATAAGAAGAAATTCACGGCACTGTTTGTAATAAGATGAAATTCCACCGATTTGTATAAGAATTGCAAACGGCATTTATAATAGGATTGCACGGAAAGCAACTGGAGCGCGATCGCTACGGGCGGTTTCTTTCTCACAGGCATCGGAGATGGGAGATCCGCCCTGATGTGGCAAGGGTATCAATGCATTGTATACACCGATTGGAGCTGATGGAGCCGTGATGATAGTAGAAGATAGCAATGATGACTTGAATCCTTTAAATGCACCTATTTCTTTATTTGATAAGAAATTACCATGTTTCAAATCATATACATCAAGAAGTATTAGACATCGAATTTTTTGACGATGACACTTGAAGTTACACTTAGATTTCCAACATTACAGAGCAATATTCGTTGAATACAACGGCGGATCCGATAGTGGTTGGCGCCGGTTAGACATCTCAGAATAATCAATCTATGATGAACAAATCTCGCGACTCTTCGAAATTACATTAAAACGCAACTTAAGCAATTTATTCCATTATTAATTTAATTTTAGATACATCCTTTTAAAATACATTCTGTTCTTTGCCCCGTGGGCAAGAACACGTCCGACTGCTTTGGAATTACATCGCCAACTAAACTATTTACCCAAAACAGACATAGCGATCTTTAATATACTTGCGCGTTCATGACGAAAGAAAAAGAGTTCCCATGTTAAAAGATATGAAATGCAAACACGGGGGAACAAAACACTACGCCAATGTTTACCGAAACTGGCGGGAAAGATCCAAAAAGGCCGAATACAGAAATGGCGCTTTATGAATTTAGAATAAAATTCAAGAACAAGTTTCAGAATCGAAAGTAAATTAGAATTCGCCGAAAGTTAAATTTTGAAATAAAATAATTAATAAACAAAGGCATGCATTTCATAACAATTGTAACCCAGCCAGCTTAAACTTGCAAATCAGGGTTCCATATTTAGAAACTCTGTTTATATGACTTCTTTATAATGACACCCCAGAACACTTACGCTTGCAGATCAGAGGTTCAAATTACAAATCTTTGTTGATGCATGAGTTTATTATAATGTCATCCCAGACAACTTAACCATGTGCAGATCAGAATTTCGTACTTTAGATCCCTGTGATACATGAGATTTTGCAATAGCACCCTAAACAACTTAAGCTTGTAGATCAGAGATCCGAAGTTGGAATCCTGCTGATATATCCCTTTTCTGACTTCTTTAAAATGGCATCTCGGATTCAAGCTTTTAGATCACATATTCGTAGTTCAAGTCAGGGTTAAAATATAAATGTTATAATAATACCAGAGGCAAATTAAGCGAATTTTGATCGGTATTTTGATAATTTATATTGAACCTGTGGTAATTTACAATGACCGTAGATGGATGATTTTCAATGACCGTATGTTCAGCTGTATTTTGATTTGTATTTTGATGATTTACAGTGATCCACATTTTGAATCCCTGTTGATATATGACTTAATTGCAACGACATCCCAGGCAACTTAAACTTGCAGATCAGAGATTTGTAATTCAAATCTCTGATAATACATAAGTTCTTTAGAATGGTACCTCAGGCAACCAAACCTTGCAGGTTATAGTTTCATAGTTTGCATCCCTGTTGAGACATGAGTTTTTATAGAAGCATCCTCGGCAACTTAAGCTTGCAGATCAGAGATCTGTAGTTGGAATCTTTAATGATATATGACTTCTTTAGAATTGCATCCAAGACTCTAGTTTTTAAATCATATATACCTTTTTCAAATCTTTTTTGACGAAAGAATTACGTTTTATACGATATTACAGGTCTACGTTTTATACAATTACTACAGGCAACTTAAATTTGCAGTTAACAGATCCTTAGATGTTGATATATTTCTTTACAATGGCATTCCACGCAATTTAACGATTTAGCTTAGAAAGAACCCATCACTGAGGTGTCAAATACCGAAATTTTATTTTTTTATAGACTCTGTAATTCATGATAACGGTTTTCGATTCACAAGTATTAATAATAACATGGTAAAAATAGCAGAATAGTGGACTTGATTAAAAACATCACACATATTGTCCTGATATACTTATGCTATATTCAACCTTTTATGAGGTTGATACGTATATTCAGTATACTGTTTCCAACAAAATTTTTAATCTAGCGATTTTTAGTTTCCTTATATACATAATGTATAAGGAAAGTATTGTGACGGGGTCGAAAATTTGAATTTGAGTTTTCGACGTGAGAACACATTTCAAGCATCCCTGATCACGAATCGAACATTTTTTAAGTGATGTGTGTGTGTCTGTGTGTCAGTGAGTCTGTGGAGACGATAACTGACGAACGAATGAACCTATTCGAACGAAATTTGATACAAAAATTACAATCCATAAACACTGGAAGCTTATTGTTTTTATACGCAATCGAATGTTCAGAACTCCCCTAAATTTTCGAGTGAAATTTTGAAAAAATCGTCAAAAAATCAAAACTTCTAATAAAGTTACGCAAATAGACATTTCTTATGTAATTTTTCATTAAAAAACAATTGATATAAATTTAAGAACACTAACATGAACCACTCTCGAGATATTGAACATTTTAAAAAGAAATTATCAAAATGTCATATAAAATAAAAAAAAAATATTTCCTATTGAGAAACATGTTAACTTTTCATATGTACTACCATGCGATAAATTTAGTGACATCATTCTCGTGGATCCTTGTTCCATTCATGAAAAAAGATACTTTGAGTAACTTATTTCTCCGTCCATAACGCTTGGCAAGATTTTGGCGACGAATTTGGCGGAATGTCGCCAACTTGGCGATTTTAAATACTTTGCTAAATTGACGAAAAACTCGCCAAATAAATAAAAATGACACTAAATCAATGAAAATAACGTCTAATTGGCGAAAATTTAATATCTTGGAAAGAATATAAATATCTACTATAAAAATAATCTATTTTTTTTCTACTGTAAAAGTAGTAAATTTATTGCATTATATAAGGAAAGTCATGTGCTGTCCTCATCAGATTTTTACAGATATTGTTCCGAAAAAATGTTTATGTATATATCTGTGTTAGTTCGAAATTGCTCAGTCTACTTCAGAAAGGTCAGAAAGGCTTGAAAGCTTCACGTAAAACAACGTGTAACACAATAATAAAGGTATTGGTTTGGGATGACAAAAACAGTCTCCTTCTTTAGGATAAAAATATAAAACGGCCAACATACACACTTTGTTTGCATTAGAGTTTTGGATCTCCCAGATGTTTACCAATAGGAAACGACTGAGCGCTCAAAATTTTCCAGCACATGAAAAGTTTTCCAAAACATTTGCAAAGTTTCCAAACACAAAGTTTTCCAGAACATTTGCCTAGTTTCCACGCATTGCATTCTCATTGTAAATTAACTGAAGTCTGGCTGAACTCGACTTTCTCATACCTTGAATTTTGTTTTTTTAATTTTACCAGAAAACTTTTAAAAATCGGTATTGTGGATCCAATTTATACAACTATAGCGTGTTACCCTTCACTTTAAAGGACTTGAAAGAATATTTCTATTGATACTATACTTGACAATGTACGTCAACCGGTGGTAACTTTTCCCCAAGGGGTCTGAGCTACTATAAAATACATTAATATCTGAGGGGTCTGAGGGGACTATAAAATACATTAATATCTGAGGGGTCTGAGGGGACTATAAAATACATTAATATCTGAGGGGTCTGAGGGGACTATAAAATACATTAATATCTGAGGGGTCTGAGGGGACTATAAAATACATTAATATCTGAGGGGTCTGAGGGGACTATAAAATACATTAATATCTGAGGGGTCTGAGGGGACTATAAAATACATTAATATCTGAGGGGTCTGAGGGGACTATAAAATACATTAATATCTGAGGGGTCTGAGGGGACTATAAAATACATTAATATCTGAGGGGTCTGAGGGGACTATAAAATACATTAATATCTGATGGGTCTGAGGGGACTATAAAATACATTAATATTTTTAGCTACTGTCGTGTACACAAGAAATAGACCACAGATATTAGACAGACTGATAGACGGACATCGCTCCTAAAATAGCCAAAACGTCTTAAAACATATATTGCCATCAATATTTCGAATCGAAAATTTTTGTGAAAGAATTATTTTTTCAATACTACGAATAAGGAAGTAAAACAACTCGGTTCTGTTCTCTAAGTGTTGCTTGCGATGCCCCGAAGAATAAGCCATCTTTTGCCTCCGAAAACGGTTAACAAAATTATTTTTATTTTACATGTTGTTTCATGCATAGCTTTCTAAATATGTTTGCCTATATGATGTTACTAAAACTGCGAAAGTTTTTTTATCGCTTTGACACTTGATTCGGGGAAATATAAATCTTCTTTAAATATTAATCAATAAATATTTAATTTTGCATTCTATTCATATTCCTTCAAAATCTCATTGTAAAGGAAAACACATTTTGAGTTCTGCATCTAAAAGAAAATTTAATTAGACGTAGGAACGTCGGTCTCTTTTGAAAATGGCTCTTCGTATCTAGTGCTATTTTAAAAGGCAATTAAGCTCCTTGAAAGTCAATAAGCTCCTTAAAAGGCAATAAATTCAATGAAATATTTAAAGTTAATAGTGAAATACTGCCATCAAAAGGAAAAAGCAGAAGCAAAAATATGCGTGTGCATCAGACTCTCGTAGTAACAAAATATGTAGAATTAGACAAAACTGGAGATTTTTAATATGCCTTAATGGCAGTTCTGTATTTTTCAATTGCTCTAGACACCTGACAATATGATAATGCGAATATTATTTGGCTTGTAAATTGAATCTAAATCATTTTTGAATTCTGAGATGAACATCATGTAATTTTTTCGCTTTTCTACCCGTGTATCGTGACACCGTGGTTTATTTCAAAAAACATTTTGATCAGGGTATACAATATACATTAGGTTCTTGTGCATGTAAGTGTCTTGTTTTCTGTAATACTTTTTTGTCGATTTCTACTCATTTGACAGTCACATTTTTAACTAGCGTTAATTTTTCTTCAACTGTGCAACTGGCATATTTTGTCTTACTCACCTTGTCGCCGAGTTCATTCAAATTTGTCGACGTGGTTGTCGAGTGGTCAAAGGCAAGCGTTTCCGTAGCAATCGCTCGACCGCCACGTTGTGGGTTCGAGCCCCACGTAAGGCATGGATGTTTGTGTTGTGGGCGCAATGTGATCCGACCCCCTCTGGTGCGCCAGGGACAACGTCAATGGACGGCTAAATGGTTCACACTCTGGCCGCTGTAATAAAGGCGAATGACGAAGGTCAAAGTGCCTGGCCATTAAAAAAAAAAAAACTTTATTAAATCTCTACCAAGGGCGCTGCAATCTTTTTTTTTATCGAACATGGTGAGATCACTCTATATAGGTTTAACGTATGCAAACAAGGACCTTTGCTGTTGAGATTCTTAAGGACTATCCAAGGTACCCAGTTGATTATAATGTATTAAAGCAAGAAAAAATACCTTATTATTAATCATTAGCTATGTGTTTTCAGATTGAGATCCGTATTACGAATCCCTGTTGATACATGAGTTACTTAGAATGGCATCCTAGTAAACCTAACCATGCAGATCAGATATTCGTAGATTGAATCTCTGTTAAGACATGAGTTTATGCAATAGAATTAACCAAGAAAACAAGTTTGCAGATCAGCGATCCGTACTTGTTGTTGAGACCCAGACCGTCCGACCTACCAGAATGGTGTAAGGTAACTGTTTGGACGGCCGGGAAGTTGCCACCCAATTTAGAACCCAGTGGGGGAAGCATCGACAGAGACCGTATCCTCCTTTCCCTACCACCAACCTCTCGGAAGGACTTACGGACCCACAGGTTTAACGTGATCGTACTTCGCATGAACACGGCGGCAGTTTTGGCAGTGGCGGGAATCGAAACCGAGCCTACCGAGTGCAACTCCCGCTCGGTAACAACTGGGCTACCGCGCCTTAGGGATCCGTAGTTGTAATTCTTGCTGATATATGAATCCTTCTACAATAGATTCCCAGACTGGAGCTTTTAGATCACATATTAGTAGTTCAAATCGCTGTTGAAACATAAATGTTATATAATAGCAGAGGCAACATTAAACTACAACTATTAAATATTAACATAAATGTTATATAATAGCAGAGGTTATATAAGCATCAATGATCTGCAAGCTTAATCTTGCAGATCATTGATGCGTATTTTGAATCCGCGTTGACATATGAGTAATTTACAATGACACCCCAGACAACTTAAGCTTACTGATCAGAGAGAGATTCGCAGCTCAAATTTCTGATGATATACACTCACGGATAATGAAAGTTGCGCACCAAGAAGGAAGCACAGGATGGACCTGAAATTTTATTGATGGAAGGATACAGATGAATGATATACATGATCGCAAAAACAGCGCATCAGAACACGTACAGAGGGAGCTGTGGTATACAGTCCGGTCATCCTCAATAGCTCGTCGCACCGCCTCGTGCTGCAATATAAGCAGCAGTACGGTCCGACATGGTGTCGAACAGACGCCATCTGATGTTGTCCTGCGGCAGGTGATGATCTGATGTTGTCCTGCGGCAGACGAACCCATACCTGTTTGCATTACGTTCAAAATCCATAAGATTGCGGCAACGAGGAAGCTGGCGTTTCAATTGGTCTTACAAATGCTCGATAGGGGACAGGTCTGGAGAGCGGAAAGGCCATGGAAGTGTCTGAACATGACACAGGCAGGCCTGGGGGATCCGAGCCGTGTGCGGTCGGGCATTATCCTGCTGGAATTGCGCACCTGGAATCCCAGCAACGAATGGGAGCACATGGGACCGTAGAATCTCATCCACGTACCGCTGGCCCGTCAATGTTCCAGGTACAACTACTAGAGCGGATCGGCTGTCGTAGGCTATGGCTCCTCAGCATATGATGCCTGCAGTGGAGCTGTTGTGGCTCTCGATAACGAGGTTGGGATTGTGGCGTTGTGCAGGGAACCTTCACGCCCGGACACGCTGATCATCGGTCCCCAAACCGAAGCGGCACTCATCGCTAAACACCACACACACATCGCCAATCTGTGGCGTTCCACGTTGCTCTGGTCAGGCACCACTGCAACCGGAACCACCGATGTTCCTGTGTTAACGGCAGCACACGTAAGGGACTCTGGGATTGCAGATTCGCGAATCCTTCAGGCGTCTAGATATGGTTCGTGGGAAATCAGGAGCCGCTACGTGTGTCTGTATTGCGGTTCGGGTCTCCGTGGGCTCTATACGTGTCTGCTACACGACCATTCGATCCTCTCTACTCGTGTTATGCCTGATCCGTCCAGAGCTGGCCCTCCGTGTCTGGGTGATGTCCAGTGCTCCCAATACGCCCCACTTTCTCCAGATGGAGTAGGGGGCTTGCTTGGGATGCCTCGGCGGGGAAACTCTCGGCAGGGGTGTCCTGAGCCCTGTTCACATTTTCAGGCTGCTCTCCGGGTGCGGTGTGTGTGGTCAAGGGTCCATAAGTAGCTTGTCCAATTTCGGCGTTAGTCCTGCCTTGGGTCTTCGGTCTAGCTTTTGACCACTCTTCCTCTTCTGGACCTCAGCCGGGTCGTCTGTAGGCGACTCTAAGCGGTGGAGAAACAAAACCTGAAAGCCGTGTGGCGGAACAGGTCTCCACTTAGCTGTCTGCCAGTGCTCCCAATACCGTCGGACTACCCTGAGGTTTTCAGCCCAATGATCAGGTCTCTCTCGATATCCGTCAGTTGCGTATATCGGTGTTTCTGGCCTTTACCCACCATTCTTTTCACTACGTACTCATGCTTGCGTCGGCCGAAACTTCTCGCATTGATGGGACGTCGACCACACGCCGATTTATAAATCCGCTGGCTCATGCTTGCAGCGTCACTCACGGGTGTACGGTCATGCGCAATCACACCAGACTGGGATCATTTGCATTCCAGCCCGCCTTCTAGCTATTTACATCATTTCGCGGTTGTATCATGCTTTCTTCTTGGTGCGCAGCTTCCATTGTCCGTGAGTGTATAAGCTCTTTACAAATTCTGTGGAATGGTACCTCATGCGACTTAATTTTGCAGATCATAGCTTCGTGATTTACATCCCTTTGGAGACATGATATTTTATAATAGCATCCTAGGCAACTTAAGCTTGCAGATCATAAATCCATAGTTGGAATCCCTGCTGAAATATGATTTCTTTAAAATAGCATCTCAGACACAAGATTTTAGATCACACATTAGTAGTTCAATTCACTGTTGTAACATACATTTTATACAATACCAGAGGCTACTTAACCTTGCAGATCATTGTTACGGATTTTGAAATCCCTCTTGTTGTATGAGAGATTTTCAATGACACTTTAGACAACTTAAGCTTGCAGATCAAAGATTCTTATTACAAATTCCTATCGATATAGGAGTTCTTTAGAATGGCATCCCAGGCAACTTAGCCTCGCAGATCAGAGATTTGAAAGCTAAAAGAATATTTTTGTTTAAGTTAAAAATACAAACCGGCCAGTATACACACCTTGTTTAGACTGGTTTTCTGGAACACTCAGACGTTTACGCGCAACAAATAGGGAAAAGACAGAGCGCGTAAAGTTTTCCAAAACATGAAAATTTCCAACTTTTCTGCTCTGCATTTCCAGAACCTTCCACGCATAGCATCCTCATTAAAAAAATAACTCGGTTCTGTTGCTCTGTTGAGTGTTGTTTGTGATGTCCTGAAGAATAAGCCATCGTTTGCTTCCTAAAACGGTTGGCAAACTTATTTTTATTTAATATTCTGTTTTATACACAGCTTTGTAAATATTTTTAGCTATACGATGTTACTATAAATATGAAATTTGTTTTTATTGCTTTGACACTTGATTCGGGGAAATATAAATCTTCTTTAAATATTAATCATTAAATACTTAACTCTGCATTCTATTTATAGTCCTTTAAAATCCCATTGTAAAGGAAAACAGATTTCAAATTCTGCATCCGAAAGAAAATTTAATAAGACGTACTTTGAAGGCACTTTGGTCTCTTTTGAAAATCACTCTTTATATCTCGTGATATTTTATAAGGCAATAAGCTCCTTGAAAGTCAATAAGCTCCTTAAAAGGCAATAAACTTAATAAAATCTTTAAAATTAATAGTGAAATTCTGCCATCAAAAGGAAAAAGCAAAAATATACATGCTTCAGTCCTTCACAGTAGCAAAATGGATAGAATCAGATGGAAGTGGGTATTTTTAATATGCCATAATGGCAGTTTATTCAATTGCGTTAAATACTTGACAATATGATAATGTGAATATTTTTGGCTGTAATATGAGTCTGTGTCTTTTTCGAGTTATGAGATGAACATCATGTAATTTGTTTGCGTTTCTACCAGAGTGTGGCGATACAGTGGTGTGTTTCAAGAACTATTTAAAACGGGATGTACATTGGGTTCTTGTGCATGTAAGTGTTGTTTATTTTAGCATCACTGAATAGGACTGTTTCTAACCACACTCATCTTGATACTTTTATTCATATTTTCATCATTTCAGCTTCTTTGCTGATAATCTCGGTAAACTCTCAGAAAAGACGGAATTATAGTCGTTCACGAAAATTCCAGCTTCATTTCTGAAAAATTCAGCTAATTACCGTCTGTCGTAGCGCTATTTTTAACACTTTACAACATAGTTGAAAAGTGTTTATGACTTTATGACTTTGTTCATTCATTCTATCTGCCTGTCTGTCTGTCTGTTAGCACGATAACTGCCGTAAAAATGACTTTATCGAAATTAAATTTTATTATGTTTTTCAGACGGCGGGGCCTATGGGAATATAAATGAATAACATCACTCAATCAGTTTTGAACTGAACCCGGGTTGAAAAAATGAAATACAATGAACCCTATGGGACTTAATTTTTCAAATATTTTTAAAAGCAAATTTAAAATCCACAAATTGCTTTGAAAGTTTTAGGAAATATTCAGATTATCCCATGAAAAATATGAAAAAAAAATCAGCAAAATATATTCGGTAGTTTTTAAATAAAAATTAAAATAATAATTAGAACAATAGTGTATGAAGAGATCACCTGACCAACATCAAAATGAAATATTGCAACCATCTTGTGTCAAAATCGTGATTTTTTATTCTTTTTAATTTATATTTAGTGTTGTATGCGTTCTTAATCTGTTTTATTTTTTTAAGGTGATGTCTGTGTGTGTGTGCGTGTGTGTCTGTGTGTGAAAGTATGTGTGTGTGTCAGTGAGACGATATCTCACGAACGAATGGAGCGATTCGAATGAAATTTAGTGCAAAAATCACAATCCATGAATACTGGAAGCCTTTTGTTTTTAAACGTAATCGAATGTTCTGAACCCCCTAGATTTTCGAGTGAAATTTTGAAAAAATCATCAAAAAATCAAAACCTTTATTAAAGTTACGCAAATAGACATCCCTGATGTAATTTTTCCTTAGAAAACGATTGACGTAATCTTTAGAAAGCTAGCATGAACCGTTCTCGAAATATTGCACATTTTTCAAATAAATTTATCAAAAAATCCCATAAATTAAAAAAAAAATATGAACTGTTGAGAAACTTGTTCGCTTTTCATATGTAATATCATGCAATAAATTTGGTGGCATCGTTTTCGTGGATCTAGCTCGTTCCATTCATGAGAAAAGACACTTTGAGTAATACTTTTGTATTTAAACGCCAATAGTCATTTATCTGCTATAAGAATAACTTATTTCTCTTTCCACAACGCTTGGCGAGATTTTAGCGACGAATTTGGAGGAATGTGGCCAACTCGGCGAATTTTTGAAATGTTGCCAAATTTACGAAAATCTCGCCATCTGGATAAAAATGACGCTTAAATCTATGAAAATGGTGACTAATTGTCGAAAATTCAATATCTTGGAGAGAATATAATTATCTACTATAAGAAAAGCCTATTTTTGAACACTTTACAACAAAGTTGAAAAGTGTTTATGACTTTGTTCATTCTGTCTGTCTGTCTGTCCGTTAGAACGATAACTGCCGTTAAAATGACTTAATCAAAATGAAGTTTTAGTATGTTGTTCAGACAGTCTGTAGGACCTATGGGAATATAAATGAATGATATCAACCAATTAGTTTTGGATTGAACCCGGGTTGAAAAAATGAAATACATTGAGGCCTATGGGACCTAATTTTTTAAACATTTTTTAAGCGGATTTAAAATTCACAAATTGCTTCGAAATGTTAGGTAATATTCAAATTGTTCCATAAAATATATAAAAAAAATTCAGCGAAATATATTCAGTAGTTTTTTAAATAAAAATTAAAATAATAATTACACATCTCTTATATGAAACGATCACGTGACCATGACATGAAACGATCACATGACCCACTTCAAAAGGATATATGGCATCCATCTTGTTTCAAAATCGTGATTTTCTAAGTTCTTTTTAATTCATATTGAGTGTTTTATCCGTCCTAAAACTACTTTTTTTTTGCTTAAATTCTGTGCATCTACATACTGAAACAACGCAAATACAATAAATTTGAGTTTAAATGCTCATCCAAATATGATTATTTCTACAGCGAAGCCTATTTTTCACCAATGCAAAATGTAAAAAACAAAATATGTAGAATGAGTTGTATTAGAATTGCTGTATTTCTTTAACACAAGATAATTTAGCCCATGGAGTCTGCATGGCTGATATGAATGAAATATTCATTGATTTTACAAAGAGAAGGACGATTTTTTTCGATGAAGTCTTAAGCATAGAGTTTAATTACTTGTAGCTCCATGGTCTTAATTTTTAAATAAAATAAATTATTATAGTATTGTGATGAATGAAATGAATGGGAGAAAGTATGAATGAAATACTGTTTTTATAGAGAGATCCAGGCGTTTTATTTTTTCTATGACGTCATTTGAATGAATTTCAGTTGTTTTCTATGAAGTTTTCAAATATAATTAATTATCGTAGTATTATGATAGTTTTAAAAATATTACCGTGGAATGTATCGCATTTTAGAGATATTTAAACCAGGCAATTTATATTTCAATGCCGTCATTTGAATGAAGTTCATCTTTTTCAATGACGGTTTAAGTTTTCAAATATAATAAATTAATGTAGTATTGTGATAAGTTTTAAAATATTACCGAGGAATGTATTGCATTTTAGACTTTTTTAAATAAAATTGCATTGAAGTTGGAAAGTGTTTCATAATCAATGCTTTAAGCATTATTGATCTTTCTTGTTTAACTGTAAAAGTAGTAAATTCATTGCACTATATAAGGAAAGTCATGTGTTGCCCACATCAGATTTTTATTATCGGGCATGGTTAGTTTACTGTATTAGATCTAACGTATGCCCACATGAACCTATCCTTACAATGCTGGTGACATTCTTAAGGAATACCCCACTAACCCTGCTGATTATAATGTATAAGGGCAAGTAAAAATCCCTTATTATTCTTCATTCGCAATGAGTGTGAAACAATGAGTTAACATATTGTTCATTTATTTTGCATTTAGGAATCTCCTTGGTTTTTCATTCGTATTTGATTTCGAATATTTATGGCATTTATCATGATATGCATATATTTTACCATAATGCACATCAATATGGGCGTACTGATGCGCCCTGGCTCTAGCTTCTTTCTGATGAAATCTGAAAATTTTAAAAGCATTATTCGTTTTATTTTGTTTATTTATTAGACTTTGTAAAAATATTTAAAATAAATAATTATACATCAAATAAAGTATTCTATTATCAAACAAGTAATTCCATGTATATTCTCTGCATTTTCCCTTATCCACCATTTTTCCCTACTGAACTGTTCAACTAATTTCAAGAACAGCATCCGAAACAAAATTCGATTTAAATATACCTTCCGGGAATTAAGCTCTCTTTTGAAAATCGATCTTCGCGTCTCGTCTTGGTATATTTACGAAAACAATAATTTTAAACATTTTAAAATTACCATCAGTCAATATCATCATTAATAAGGAAAATATAATGCAAAACTGTTCACACCAGCCGCTCGTATAAACAAAATGGCTAAAGCCACGTAAAACGAAAGATACTTCTACAGAATTTGTGTCACGAAATTCATCTTAATACTTGGAAGTGTAAAGCTGAAGTTATAATTTGAATTTTTAAATCTTGCAAAGTCTACTTTGACGATAGGAGCTTGCAATTCTGTCACAGTAGGTCAAAGGTACAGCGTCGACTGGCTAGTATAAATATCTGTGGCTCGATTGCCGGTTGGGGCTGCAAGATTCTTTACAATGGAATCCGAAAATTTCAACCCTGCATGTTAGTAGAACGATGTCGGAGGTCTGAAAGTGGCCCTAGTACGACACGCAGTCAGTACATCTCAGTCGCATGTCAATATGACACTAAGGGTGAAGAATGAAGAGTCCACTTCGACGATAAAAGCTTGCAATTAATTCTGTCCCAATAGCTCAAAGGTATAGCATCGGCTGACCGGTACGAATATCGGTGGTTTGGTTACCGGTTGGGGCATCACGATTTTACAACCTTCATTTGTGAAATGCAATACATTAATGTCGTTTGTGTAATGTTTCTACAAAATTTCAGCATTGTGAAATTCATGGAATAATTTAACAAGCTTCTGTTTATCGGATTGTAAAAATGGAAATCTGAAGACGATATAAATTTCGAAGATTTTTTTCAAATAATAAACATTAGTAAATTGGGCTTAAAGTTTAATCATTATCAGAGTTTGATATATGTGTTATGTAAGAATTACATTTAAAGTTTCAGTGGATTTAATTGTTATTAAATTTATCTGTGATATTTTAAAAGATATTTTTATCAGGCAAGAGAAAGATATGTCACAGTACTTATTTAAAAGGAGTATTTTTGCAAATGCCGGCAACCCTTGAATAACACGGTTAATTGGTTCAGTGTTATTCAAAATTATGTTATACAAAACTCCAGATACATACATAAATGGACATTGGATTCCAAATATTTATTTTAAATGTAAAAAACAAATTTGAAGGAAAACATGATTTTATTACCTACTTACATATTTACATAACGTTTCTTTAATTATTCTTCATCATCAGAATTCTTATTCTTTGAATGGGTATAAAGGGTTCTCATCAGTGGAAAAATGTTGATTGTTAAGATAATTGGCGCTAGAAAATGGTGTTTCTCTATTTTCTAACTCACATTTCTAACTAACTATACCCATCAACTTTTACATTATGTATATAATGTAATTAGGTATAAAATAAATGTATTTACACAATAATTTAAAATAAATTTGTGTACTTAAACTTGCACTAAATAACCTTCGCTCTGGCTATGCTTTGTTTCTTGACATTGTTTCTTGAGTACTTGTATTTTGTTAACTGTATAAAATTTTAGTAAAATTTTAGCGAGAAATAAATCTTCTTAAAATTGTTAAAGAGAAAACTTTAAAAAACGTGCAATTGAAGTACCGTGTTGGCGAAAGTTGGCTCAATTTTGGACCGTGTTATACGAAATTTCATGTAATTCAAGTACCGTGGTATTCGAGGTTGTCTGTAAATCTGCGCAGTATTTATAGCTGGCAAATTACAAAATTTATCATGTTTTATGCTAATAATTAAGTGCACTGTCTATTAATTTCGTATTTAGAAATTTCGTTTGTTTATGATTTAAATTTATGGAAATTTATTTCCTTATTTGTTTCCATTATTTGACTCCAAATACTTTTCGTACATTAACAACTGTTTCGGACGTACTGGCGATGATTAGCTCCATCTGCCGTCTTGTGAAATATAAAAATTTTAAAATGATCGTTCATCTGCTTTAAAAAAATTAAAATTTAAATCAGAATTGTTTACCTTTATAAAAATGTGAAATAAATACACCTACATCAAATAAAAAATTCTATTATTGAATAAGCAATTCTACATTTTCGGCATTTTCCACTCTCTTCTATTTTATCCTACTGAAACATTGAAATAATTTAAAAGTGCTGCCTGCGATAGAAAATTTGATTTAAATATATCTTCAAGGAGTACCACTATTTAGAAAATGGGTCTTCGTGTCTCGTCTTATGATATTTACGAAAGCAATAAACTTTCAATAAATTCTTCAACATTTACATCACTCAAATACCGCCTTTAAAAGGGATAATAAAGAGCAGCGCTCTTGACGTCAACAACTTGCAAAGAGGAAATATACGCTCTTATGCAATTTGCGTCACTGAATTCATCTAAATTTTATAGAAGTATGAGAATTAAAATAAATACCTCTATTGAGATGTAATTTGAATTTTTACACGTTTATTCCGGAAATAAAAACCATGAATATTATTTGTATTACTTCTTACAAATTTTTAGCGGTAGATATTTCATGGAATGATTTAAAAAATTTCTTTTAGCGAAAATGCAGTATTGCAAGAATTCTAAAGATACATTCGAGTTTGAAGATTATATTTCGAATAATAAACGGAATCAGATATGGGTTTATTTACAGTTGGATATATATATGGTATGTATTGCTTTTGAATTTCATGATTTTAGTTTATTCAGTATTTCATTTAGATTTTAGTTTATTCATCACTAGAGCTGGATTTATTTGTTATACAATTATTTCTTTTGAAGTTTTATTGATTTTAATGTTAACACTTTGCATTCAGCAAAGCGTAGCTGTTCACGTCAGCTACTTACAATAACAAAATGGTTAAAGTCAAGTAAGGCAATAGAAAACCGATTATATAATTTATGCTACCGAACTCATCTAAATACTTGGAGATGTGAGAATTAAAGTTGCTACTTTTATGTAGGTTAAATTTCAGTTTTAACTATTTCTTTTGTAACATTCAAACCATGAATTTTGTTTGTATTATTTTTTACAAGATTTTCAGCATTCCCCCTACCTGCAATTAATTAAAACGCTTTTGTTATAGAAAATATAAAGAATTGTGTTGTTTTAAATATAAAGACGCGTTGCATTTTACAGTAAGTTTTGAATAGCAAACGGTATTAGATCATTATACCAGTTTTTCATTATTACAGTTGGGTACATTTTTATGTACGTATTGATTTTGAAGTTTTATTAATTTTAATTTTATGGTACAACGTAATGTTCTGCGATATTTGTGTACGGATATTTGCGTACGGACGTAATATTTTGTGTATGGATAGGTAAAAGTCAGCTATGTCACTGTTATTCAAAATAGTTTTTTCTGAAAGTTGTAAAGAACCCTACTGCCTCAATCGGGAATCGAACCAGTGGTCTTCGTACTTGCTAGCCGACGCACTAACGCTGAGCTACTGGCTTGTCGAAGTGGGCTCTGCATCCCCTAACGTCAATCTATCTGACAGTTGCTGTTAATTAAAATGAACAACATTTTTATCAACAAATTTTCTGGTATTTTTCAATCTTTATCAGTATTCTATTCAATATTTATCAGTATTATATTAGCATTTTGATGAGAATAAGTTGTTTATGTATTATAATATTACTAATATTATAAAAAATAAAATTCATTACAATTTAGTTTAAAACGAATAATCAGAAATTCTTCTTCTATAGTACTTTGTGCAATTTACGTGTAATTTTCTCGCGTATGCTATATGAAGTTTTACTAGATATAAAAGTATTCTTATACAAATGTATTTAACAAAACACACACTTTCTTTTCTTTATTGCCTTTAAAAGGAGAAAAAAAAGGAATGCTTGAAAATAAAAAAATCCTTCCCTCTTCGTTTTGTGTGGCCATCTGCAGTTACGGAAATCCCAACACCTGGTTGCTACTAAATACTCTCATAATTCTCGTCCATAACGAGGATTTTAATTTTCTTTTTCCAGAATAATAACGTTCGAATTTATTACTCGCTTTGGCGAGCCACGCTGTTTTATAGCGCCAAAGAATAAATAATTCCTCCTTTCTTTTCTCCCTCGGAATGGCAACAGAGGAATCGTTTGCAAAGATCGTCTGCCAAATGGATTTCGAAAAGAAGAAAGGGAAAAAAAACGAAACAAGATGGCGGCCGTGTGAATTAATCTTTATTATTGACTAGCTAAAGAACAATGGGTTTGAGAAGATGTTCTGCTCCATTACAAATGGGATTATGCCTGCCCGGAGCGGTGCTATTAAATCTTCGAGATTAATTATTGCATAAAGAACCTTTTGCGAGATATGTTTTCCTCCTTGCTCACGATTACAGTTGCTGCTTTCTTTTTTTCTAATTCTTTATGATTTAGATTTTGGTTCATTATAAGGACAGGAATGTAGTCCTTAAAGGGGCCCATTTGTGAGATAAAATGCCGGATCTGGAAATGAGCATTAGAGAGGGCCCTTTTTTCTCTAATGAGAGCGTGGCCAAGAAATTAAGTTCAAAAGAGCCGAAAAACTAGAAATTAAGATTTTTATGTCGTTTTAACGCTAATGGAAAAATTACCCCGAACTACGCTTTAATGTTTCTAGTAATTCTGTGAAATGATAAATTAATTCCAGACGGCTTGCATTTGATAACATTTATTAAACCATTAAGACTGAAATTTGACATACAAAGCAACTAAAGATTGAACCTGGCATGATATTTTCAATTTATATTCCAATATTGCCTATTACATCACGAGTAAACTGCCCAAAGAATCAGTCGATGCAGCCAGCACTGAGCGGATTTATGACAAATATGCCAATACATTTGTGTGCCATATGATCATGCTAGACTGATGTTTTTTTTCACTAAATTCGCTTAAAAGAAGCTGAAGTTTATAATACACATATTTATTTCACATTGTAAATTGTATTTAAACATATCAGAAATATTTCCATAGGGACACTTTTACTCTCTCTGCAATACATGGTAATGTATAGAGAAAGTATTGGAATCATGTCGAAAATCACAACTCGAGTTTTCGACTGATCTACACGTTTCAAGACCTCTAGAATACGAAAAACTATTTTTAGCGTGACGTCTGTTTGTGTATGCGTCTGTCTGTGTGTCTGTCTGTCTGTGCAGATTTTGTATCCACTCTAACTAAAAAACTAATTGACCGATTTTCATATAATTTGGTAGGTAAGTCATTTGTGGGCGAATCTGATGCTGATTAGTTTTGGGTACGATTCGGGATAAAAGAACTCGCCTTTTTTTGCGAAATGGCTCGCTGACGTTTGTATCCACTCTAGCTCAAAAACTAATGGACCGAATTTCACAAAATTCGGTAGATAAGTCGCTTGTAGATCACCCTGCTGCTGATTAAATTTTTGTATGATTCGGAAAAAAATAACCTACCTCTTTTTCCAAAATGGCCCTCAAAAATCCCCAAAATTTAAAATAAAAAACTACTTATGCTCAAATATACTCAATAAATGCTTGTGTTAATACATAATTTTTTACGAAGAAAAGAATAAGACCAATCCCATTGCACTCGGACTAGCCTTTCTCGAGATATTTTAGTTTTTTCGTATTTTCTCTACGCCACCTTTGAAAATAAGTCCAGCTATCAAATGAGAACGGAAATTGAATTAAAAGAGAATTAAATTTAATTAAAATAAAGAGAACGTGGATATAAGTCTGCAGGGAAAGCCATGTGCTGCCCACATAAGATTTTTTCGTTTTAGAATTCTAACTGTGAATTCATACAGTTAGAGTCGGCCGCTGGCGACAAACGCATCCCAGTAAAGTTCAGTTCTTGGTATTCGTACTTTAGACAACATCCATATTTACAGCCACTTTATTATAGTAAAGCCAGAGGTGCACCAGAGGGGCTCGACGTGCATCCTTTACGAGACCAAAATATTTGTTTACCTTAGGGGTGCTAAAAGTTTCCAAGGTTGTCCTGAGTGAAAGTTAACTGGCTATGTTACCAAAATAGCGGTCATTTTGATTCTTTCAAATTTAAATTAATATATATATATATATACACACATACATATATAATATATATATATATATATATATATATATATATATATATATATATATTTCTTACGAATGGCAACAGTATATCTTATTCCTTTGTGAATGTCAACACTTGCCACTTCTTTCTGTGTTCCCGTGCTTACTAGGTTTGTGTGTATTTTTAGTCAGTTTTTTGGTATCCATTTTTCCTTTATATGTTTCATATTTATGTATGTCGTCCAAGTAGAAATAGTTTATAGATATAATCTATCTATTTCTTCAGAAACATACATTTTTGTGTTTGCTTCTACAAAAAACTTGGACATGATTAGATTTTTGTAGAGGTGAACAATTCAGGATTTAGGCTTAGAGCCTCGTCCACGTGTATAGCGTTAGTGCTTGATTTCGTTTGTTATTCTTTTTTCGATTCCATACCTTTGTATTTTGATACTTTTCATTGACTTGTTGATTCGATATTAATTTTACTTATTTATTTATTATTATTATTTTTTTCCATTAGTTTGAGGAATTGTTGATTTTTACTTTTGTTTTGTAAGCCTGTTAGATAGTTGAATTTTTGTGTTACAGCTTCTCACTTTTCTTTCATTGGATCTTCAAAACCTTTTTTTCTTATATATATATATATATATATATATATATATATGTATATTAACTATGACACTAAATTTACCCTTGATAATAAGCAAGAGAACTGCCCTTTACAGAAGATGCTGGAAGCTTTGACTCATGTACAACAGAAAATTTGTTAGGATGAGGATGCAGGTGCTTTTTGATAATGTTCTGACACGACAATCTCTTAATTCCTACTTGCACAGATAACTGGTGTTGAGATTTTCCCGGAATAAGAAGGCTATAATTCACTTGAGCAATGTTTTCTGCTGTTCGAACTATTTTCGGATAGTTACGGTTTTTATTCAAAATAGAGTTTCGCGCCGTTTTGCACTAAGTTTGCATTGCTGATTTTGCTAGAGGTTTTGTCAACACGCTCCCATTCTTAAACTCTTGTGCAAACAGTTCAGCATATGTTTTAAACGAATTGTGCTTCGCATAACACTCAACAATGAACACGCGCTGTTTTATCGTTAGCACCATTTTCAGTACAGTAGACTTCAACTGATCACTAAACTTGTCTGCACCTTCTCCTCTCACTCAAACAACCCGTTGCTGTCTCTTGTCTGCGCATGCGCCTCTCACTCCCAATTGTCTTTCCCAATTTCTAATGATCTCCTTGCTGTTTAGATTACATTTCCACGAAATTCCGAAAAATCTTTCCGGACCAGTTTTATTTTGGCCACCTTGTATATATATATATTTTATTTTTTATTTATTCCCCCTCCCCATGGGAAAGCGGATGATATCATTTTCGTGCTGCTAAGCGAACATACTCTGAATTATCGGCAGTTTTCTGTAGTTTTTAAAAAATATTAGAGATGAGACATTTTTAAAAGAAACTAAATATTTAAACTTTTTTATAGTGATTTTACATTACATTTTACATACTTTGTGTGATCGCGCATCATTCGAAGGTGCTCCAAACACAGTCTTAAATATCACCGATCGAGATATATTCACACATGCCCTTATCTCCGATCATTGGAAGCAAATTCTATTTATGTGTTAATCATTTTTAAGATATTTCAAGAAATAAAAATAGGTTATACTACAAAATATGGTGGCCGTTTTGACTGGTCCGTGCAAAAATTAAACAATTTGATTGTTTTTAAATATGCCTCATGAAAAGTCATTTTATGCTTATTTTTCTGCAACAAAATAGTTTTAAGAATTCTATAATTATCTGTTTTCACGAAATTACCCATTTATAGACATTTTACAAAATAGTTTATGTGACGGAATGCTTCAAAACTTGTAAGCTATCTTTCTGAAAAACGGTAAGCTATCGGTATTATATAATAAAATATCAGTTTCTAATGATTAATATCGTTTACTATATGAGCGGATGCAAACATTATTTGAATTTAATACTTTATATATTTAATAAATATTGAGTTAAATTTGAAAAAAAATGAAAACTAATTGCATAGTTTGAAATAGTTTTGCATGTTGCCATAAAGAAAAGTGCCAAATGTCAATGTGCAATTCAACTCTAAAACATTATGCCGTGAATATGGTACATTTTTTTACTCTCCCTGCAATACATGGTAATGTATAGGGAAAGTATTGGAATCATGCCGAAAATCGCAACTCGAGTTTTCGACAGATCTACACGTTTCGAGACCTCTAGAATACGAAAAAACCATTTTTTTGCGTGACGTCTGTGTGTGTGTCTGTGTGTCTGTCTGTGTGTCTGTGTGTCTGTCTGTGCAGATTTTGTATCCGCTCTAACTAAAAAACTAATCGACCGAATTTCACAAAATTTGGTAGGTAAGTCACTTGTGGGCGAGTCTGGTGTTGATTAGTTTTGGGTACGATTTGGATTAAAAGAACCCGCTTTTTTTGCGAAATGGCCGGCAAAAGCTTTTATCCACTCTAACTGAAAAACTACTGGATCGAATTTCACAAAATTCGGTACATGAGTCACTTGTGATTTACCCTGGTGCTGATTAGATTTTGGTACGATTTGGAAAAAAATAACCTGCCTTTTTTGCAAAATGGCCCGCAAAAATCGTCAAAATCTAAACTAAAGAACTAGGTATACTCAAATATATCCATTAAATGCTCGTTTAATACGTAATGTTTATCGACGAAAATAATAAGACCAACCCCATTACACTAGGACTAGCCGTTCTCGAGATATTTTAGTTTTCCGTATTTTCTCTACGCCACCTATGAAAATAAGTCCGGTTACCGAATGAGAACGAAAATTGAATTAAAAGTGTAATAAATTTAATTAAAATAAGGAGAACGTTAATATAAGTCTGCATGGAAAGTCATGTGCTGCCCACATCAGATTTTTACTTTCCCTGCAATACATGGTAATATATAGGGAAAGTATTGGGATCATGTCGAAAATCGCAACTCGAGTTTTCGACGAATCTACTCGTTTCAAGGCCTCTAGAATACGAAAAAACCATTTTTAGCGTGACGTCTGTGTGTCGGTCTGTGTGTCTGTCTGTCTGTGTGTCTGTCTGTCTGTCTGTCTGTGCAGATTTTGTATCCACTCTAACTAAAAAACTAATGGACCGAATTTCACAAAATTTGGTAGGTAAGTCACTTGTGAGCGAGTCTGGTGCTGATTAGTTTTGAGTACGATTTGGGATAAAAGAACCCGCCTTTTTTGCGAAATGGCCCGCAAAAGCTTTTATCCACTCTAACTAAAAAACTAACGGACCGAATTTCACAAAATTCAATAGATGAGTCACTTGTGGGTTACCCTGGTGCTGATTAGATTTTGGTACGATTCGGAAAAAAATAACCTGCCTTTTTTTTCAAAATGGCCCGCAAAAATCGTTAAAATCTAAACTAAAGAACTATATATTCAAATAAATCCATTAAATAATCGTTTAATACGTAATTTTTAACGACGAAAAGAATAAGATCAACCCCATTACACTAGGACTAGCCGTTCTCGATATATTTTAGTTTTTCTTATTTTCTTTACACCACCTTTGAAAATAAGTCCGGTTACCGACTGAGAACGAAAATTGAATTAAAAGTGAAATAAATTTAATTTAAATAAAGAGAACGTGGATATAAGTCTGCAGGGAAAGTCATGTGCTGCCTACATCAGATTTTTTTTTTTTTTTTTTTTTTGCTATGAGGGAAGTAAAGTACATCCTATAGGGAAAGTCATATGCAGCCCATATCCTTTGTTTCATTCAAGTTAGCACCAGATCCAATGTTTCATTCATGTTAGCACTATATCCAATGTTTCATTCATGTTAGCACCATATCCACAGTATATTTCAGTAAATCGAAATCGCATGACATGAATTGTAGTGTTCGGATAAAATTCTAATTTTGCTTTTATTTGACAATCACCCACTCCATCTAATCTGTACGATTAAAATGATCCTTCATCATTATAAAGAAATCGTGTCTGAGCGGATAATTGAACCGTCAATTTCCTGTAAACTAGACGCTGATCCATAGAACTACTGAGATAATTTGCTCTACTTTTATATTTAAAGCAAAACCTACATGTATCATAGAAACGGATCAACATCATAAAAACAAATCATAAAATTATGACTTTACACTTGTTTTATTAAACCAATCGATTTGCTTTCGTCAAAAGCAGATTTTTATGACTTTTCGCATTTATTGAGTGGCAACAAAAATTTTATTACAATTTACTTACGCTGAGAAACTGAAGACTCAAGTTTTCGATTTATGCTTCCATTTTTTTTTAATTTCCATTCATATTTTTTACAACTTTATGTAATAACGTCCGTTGGATTTTATAGCATGCAATTTATTGTTTTTTGCCAAAGGGAACTTAGATGAAAGAATAAAAGATTATCCCTGCTTAGTTAAGCGGGAAAATTATTGAGGAAATCTATTTAACCCCAGCACCCTTTATGCTGTTGTCGTAATTTTAGAGATTTCATGAGAAAGTTTTCCTCTGTTGTCTAAGCAGCGGCAGTAAAACAGCAATAGAATGTAAATCAAAATAAACGATAAAGTGAAAGCTAGAAATGTGGAGATTGTGCGGTACAGACTGCGTTATAAACAGTTGGTGTTTGCTTAGCTCAAAGAATATTATAAGATCCGAGAAAATATGAGTTCACTAGAAGACAATATTTAATGATTAGTAAACTAAGATTTTATTAAGGACACTAAAACTACAATATATATATTGGCATCTATTTTATCAAATGGTTGTATAGAGAAATTATATTTTATGTGAATGTTTTTGGATTGACGGGAAAAATAAGCTTTTAGAGTTTGTGAATACATTTAGACCTAATAAATAAAATTGGCATCACGTCTGATTTCAACCAGCAGAAACAACAAGATCACAACTATAATAGAAGGTCTTTATTTCACTTCTTTAAGACGTACAAAACTTTAAAAGGCCAGAGCGCTTTCGAGCGTAAATACGCTCTTCATCAGTGGCTACATGGAAATAGGAATGATCGTTCATATATAGACCAGAAAAGGTGACAAATTTGCATAAATACAATTATCAATAAACTTACGTTTATCTAAGGAGAATCCAAAAATACAAAACATTTTGCACAGATTCAAAAAATCGAGCATAAATCACGAAAAGAACAGTAAAAACTTAGAATTTTATTACAGAATTTTCAATTTCAAAAAATTTTTAAATTAAAAAATAATTGGACCTGATTGCCCACATTTTTTAAAAAAAATTTTGTATTTGAAAATTCTGTAATAAAATTGTAAATTTTTTCTGTTCTTTTCGTGATTTATGCTCGATTTTTTGCAGAATGTTTTGTATGTTTGGATTCTCCTTAGATAAACATAAGTTTATTGATAATTGTATTTATGCAAATTTGTCACCTTTCCTGGTCTATATATGAACGATCATTCCTATTTCCATGTAGCCACTGATGAAGAGCGTATCTACGCTCGAAAGCGCTCTGACCTTTTAAAGTTTTGTACGTCTTAAAGAAGTGAAATAAAGACCTTCTATTATAGTTGTGATCTTGTTGTTTACACATTCAGACCTCTTGGGAAAATGTCAATCTGTATATGTGCGTGCGTGTGTAAGTGCATGTGCGTGCGTGTGTAAGTGCATGTACGTGCCTGCGTATACAGAAATCTATACAGAGATCAAGAATTATAATTCCATATATTAATTTACTAACTTCATTACATGTGACATAACATAAGGGCGAAGAGAGGATAAGAGACATTTTCCGTCCATGCAAAGCTCTCAATGCGTATAAATGTTAAAATATACGAAAATAAATCGAGACAAAGGTTTATATAGGACTGAAAAAACGTATTTGGAAATAAATTAACTGGTGCGTGGGTCAACTGGACTTTCTCATACTAGAATTCTCCTTTTTTTTTCAAATTTTACAAGAAAATATTTAAAAAATCGGTATCGTATAATTAGAGCTATAGCGTGCTACCACTTTAAGAGGCTTGAAAACGTATTTCAATTGATATCATACTTGACAATGTACCCCCCCCCCCCTCGGGGGCGTAACTTGCTCCCAACGGGGGCTAACGACGTCATGAACAGAAAAAATGTGTCGCGGCTCTTTTTCACAATGATGATTGAATCAATTAAGTCTCGTGATCATTGGCCCATAAATAAACCCATTTATGCATGATTATGATGAGTATGTCAAATTTTGTACTATGCTGCCATGTTAAAAAATAAAATTTTAAATTCAAAGTTTTCCCTCGAATTAAAAAAATCTCTATCTTGTTGTTGATTTTTGACAACAAAGCTGAATATAAAGTTTCGGGAAAATACATTAATATTTGTGGCTGCTATCTTATACTCAAGAAATCGGCCGCAGACATCAGACAGAAAGACAAACAGACAGACGAACATCATTCTAAAAATCTTAGGTTCTTAAACTCAGGAGGTTTTAAAACATATATTGCCATTTAAATCTCGAATTCGGAAATTTTTGTAAAAACAATACATTCTTCTTACATAGTATAGAGAAAATAAAAATACGCACAATATTTTGCTACACTGTTGAAAAATTGACTATCATTTTACTTTCCCTGCAATACATAGTAATGTATAGGTAAAGTATTGGAATCATGCCGAAAATCACAACTCTAGTTTTCGAAGGATCTACACGTTTCGAGACCTCTAGAATACGAAAAAACTATTTTTAGAGTGACGTCTGTGTGTGTGTCTGTCTGTCTGTGTATCTGTGTGTCTGTCTGTCTGTGTGTCTGTGCAATGTATGTATCCACTCTAACTCAAAAACTAATGGACTGAATTTCATAAAATTTGGTAGATAAGTCACTTGGCTGGGACACTGGTGCTGATTAGTTTTAGGTACTATTCGTTAAAACAGAACCCGCCTTTTTTTGCGAAATGGCCCGTAAAAATTTCATTTATCCGTTCTAGCTAAAATACTAATTGACCAAATTTCACAAAATTTGGTAGATAAGTTACTTGTTGGATACTCTGGTGTTGATTAGATTTTGGTACGATTCGGAAAAGAACAACCTGCCTTTTTTTTACTAAATGGCCCACCAAAATCGCCAAAATCTAAAAAAAAAGATTAAGTAGTGTATGCTCAAATATATCAATTAAATTCTTGTTTCATACGCCGCAATTTTTGAAGAGTAAAATAATATAACACACTCCATTATACTTTAGGCTAACCGTTCTCAAGATATTTGAGATTTCTTGCATTTTTGTTACGCCGATTTCGGAAAAAAGTCCAATTACCAAATAAAAACATTAATTGAATTTAAAAAGCGAATTTAGTGTCATTTGGTTCAATTAAAATCAATCTAATGAAATTAAAGAAATAAAGAAAATATAAATTTGAGTCTCCAGGTAAAACCATGTGTTGCCCACATCAGATTTTTTATATTGATTCATTGATATTACTCACTAAATAGACCGTTGCATTTTCCCGCGTTCTTTTACATTCACCGCTAAACGAAATTATTATTTTGCATAGAAACCACTCACCGTCAAATTTGAAGAAATAAATATTTTCGAGAGTGCTAATTACAAAACCATCTTTTAGAATTCCGTCGGTCTGTCTGTGCGAAAGAGATGCACCGCTTTTTCTGCTATATCACCCAACGAATTGAAAAACAACTTGGCACAAAGATAGATATTAACAGAAGCATAAAATTACATCATGGTTTTTGATTTATTGTGGCACAAAATAATTTTTCTTACTAAGCAACAGAGTCCACTTCGATAATAAGGGCTTGCAATTTCGTCCCAGTAGCGACAGAGCCTCGGCTGGCCGGTTCGAAACTCAGGGTTCGATTCCTGGTTGCGGCAGCAAGGTTCTTTCCAATGGCGCCCGAATAAATCAACCCTCTTGGTTAGTGCAAAGATGCCGGGGGTCTGAAAGTGACCCTCATACGAATAACACGGATTCAGTGGAAGATTCTGCGCCGATTTCAAATTAAGAGGATAACGACCTTGCAGGAAGTTATCCCGGAGGATAAAAATAGCATCAGGAGGCTAACTTGAGGGAAGAACAGCATGAGGTGGTCAGTCAGATTGTCAACTGCAGACCAATCTGACAATAGAGATCGGAGAATACAGAGGCCACTTCAACAATAAGAGTTTGCAATTTCATCCCAGTAGATTAACGATAGAGCGTAGATTGGCCAGTTCGAAGACCCTAGATTCGATTCCCTGTTAGGGCAGCACGATTTTTGACAATGGCGCCCGAACAAATCAACCCTATTGGTTAGTGGAAAGATGTCGGAGGCCTGAATGTGACCTTAGTACAACCAACACAGATTCAGTGGACGGATTCAACGCCGATTTCAAATCGAGAGGATAACGACCTTGCAGGAAGTTATCCCCGAGGATAAAAATAGCATCAGGAGGCTAACTTGAGGTAAAAATACCAGGAGGTGGTCAGTCAGATTATCAGTTGTAGGTCAATCTGAGAATAGAGAATGGAGAATGCAGAATCCAATTCGACAATAAGAGCTTGCAATTTCCTCCCAGGAGCTCAACAGTACAACGGCGGCTGGCCAATTAGAAGATCCAAGGTACGATTTCCGTTTAAAGAGAGACAAGGTTCTTTGCAGCTATCATTTCAGATGTTGGCTCTTCCATGCTGACGAGTCATAAAAAGCATGAAAGCTGTCCTTGGATGTTACTATTTGAAATGAAAGCGAATCTTAAAATAAATTCGTTCAATAAAGCATGAAAATTATTATGATACATATATTTAGATTGATATAATGAAAAACAAATCATAAAACTTTATATTCACTTATAAATTATAGATCCAATTGATTTACTTTCGACAATAGTGGGGGTTTATGATTTTTCATATTTATGGAAGGACAAATATAATTTTATCACAAATTTCATATGTTAAGATGCTGAAGAATAAAAGGTAAGACTTCATGCATTTGGCGTATATGTTTTGCAACTTCATATAACTTAGGTCGTTTTTATAGCACAAAGATTATGTTTTGCAGGGAAAAGAATGTGAGAAAACAAAAAGTTCATTCAGTGCGTAGTTAAGACAGTAAATTATGGAGGATATATGTGTTAGCATTCTGTACTCTTTTCTCCATTGTTGTTCTTCTGGAGACTTCATGACGAAGTTTTATCGCTTTCCCTAAAAAAAGGATAAAAAGTCTCTAATGGAACGTCAGTCAAAATAACCGATCAAGTAGAAGTTGGAACTGTAAAAATAGTAGGGAACATATTTTTTTCCTAATAAAAGTTTATGGTGCACTTAGATTAGAGGAAAAATAAGTTACTAGTATACTATGTTGATTTATAAATAAAAATAAAATATTCTGAGTGATAATGCAAAACATAATTTTATTAATATAAACTGATAGTAAAATGCAATTTCGTCATGAAAAAACATTTGAATAGGCTTATGCCGATGATATGATTATTTAAAATATGATTAAATAAATTATTCTACCATATATATAGATCATATTTTAGAGTATGTTACAATATTTAGTTTCAAGGGCTAGCTCAGTGGTTAGAGCACGAGGATTGCACTCGGAGGACCAGAGCGCTGCCCAAACTATCCCCGTGTCTACACGGAGTACGACTACTTTAAATATGTGGGTATGAAAGTCCTCCCGAGAGGTTGGTGGCAGGAGAAGGAGGGTACGGTCCATGGAATGTTGCTTCTACTGGTTCTGGTCTAAATTGTGTTGCACTGTCTCGGACATCTAAACAGATACCGTACACTTTCTGGTAGGTCGGACTGTCTGGGTCGAAAGAGAGAAAGAATATTTAGATTTTGTAAGAGTTTTCACTTTCTGTTATTAAGTATCACTATTTTTTACTCTTAAATGTCTTATTTGAATTTTACGGACGAACGACTCACTAAAAGAGTCTTAAAACCTTACTATGAATCACATGAAAAAGTAGTTTTTGTAGTACACTGACTTCCAAAAATTATGCACGCAAAGCAAATTTTCATTTTTCAAAAGTGTATTTGAACTTGAGTGTCTGAAAATCTCTGCGGATGTAGATGGCTGTATGCAAATATCGTATGTTACAGTCAATCACGATTGACTGTCCAGATATGTGCTAATTGGGCAGTTATTGAAGACGTCAGCGTTCTGAAGGGTTTGACGAGGTGCATTTAAATGCTGATACGAAGTGTTTATAACTTTTGTAGGATTATTTATGATGATATTCGTGTTTCTATTTCTGAAAGAAGACGAATGATAGATAGTGAGCGCTGGCGTACTGTCGGACGCATTGAAGCAGTACAGTCAATAAAAGATGTCGCTATTTTCTTTGGCGTTGATTATTCGGTAATCTTTCGATTATGGAAACAATTCCAAACAAGTCGAACTGTTGTTTGGAGACCAGTTCCTGGTCGTCCAAGGGTTAGCACCCCTTCTGATGATCTGATGATCGGTATATTACTATAGTAGCTAAGTGGAATCGACCAGCGACCTCTACAACTGTTACATCCATGGTTGCAGCGGCACTTGGGAAGACAATATCTGCAAGTACTGTGAGCCGAAGGCTCCACGTGAAGGGACTGTACGCTTGACTACCACGTGTTAGTGTTCCACTAACCGTCCAAGCCACAGGTGGAAGATTAAAGTGGTGTCGTCAACATGCCAATTGGACTGTCTCAGATTGGTACAACGTCCTGTTCACGAACGAGTTCAGATTTGCCTTGGAGTCAGATGATAAGCGTATAAGGGTCTGGAGAGAACGAGGCACAATCAAACAGGCCAAGAACATCGAACATCACGCAATCAGAGGTGGCAGCTTCATGGTGTGAGCTGAAATTTCGATGGGACATCGCACAGAGCTGCACATCTTTAAAGGCGGTTCTGTGATGGCTGCGCGGTATGGTATCGGGATGAAGTTCTAGACCCCGTTGCGAGACTCTGCGCTGCAGCAGTTGGCACTGATTTTATTTATAGAAGATAATGTCCCTTCCCATCAAGCTAACATTGTTGGCGAATAACTGGAAAGTGAGGGCATTTCTCGTATGGAATGGCCGGCGTATTCCCCCGACCTTAATGCCATTGGAAACCTTTGGGATACCCTCGGACGTGCTGTGTCTGCACGTTTGCCTCCTCCAGCCAGTTTCAGAGAGTTGAAAACTACCCTATTGGAGGAATGGCCATTGTTCGCATTTGCGATGGTTGATCACCTCATTGAAAGCATGGAAAATCTTTGTGAAGTTTGTGTGAAGGTCTGGGATGGTCACATACCATATTAGTGTAAGTTTTGTTTGGTTTGTTTGCCTTTAAACATCATTTTGTTAATGACCCAAATGTGACGCCATTATATAACTTACGAAAAGTAAATATTTTTTGTCATCTTAGTACGTAATTATTCTTTTCTTTAATGCATAAACACATTTGCTACCTTCATGTACAATTTTGAGTTCATCAAAGCTTTACTTTTCCCTCTTTGTTGATTTTACCGTCCGTGCTTAACTTTTGGAAGCCAGTGTATATCTATTCCTAGAATGGCCGATTAACAATATTTTCATTCATATTGTATGTCACTCTCTTCAATTCTTTTACTTCATATTTTTTTTTTCATTTCTTTGTACCTCGTGTACGTACATGGTTGGTATTTACATAAGTGTATAGTGTGACCCAAAGTTCATCTGATATTACATATTTTAATTCTAATATTATTTTTTTAATTAAATTATGTTCGAATCATTATTTTTTAATTATGTTCGAATCAATATAGACGTCATTAATTATAATATGTGTAAATAGTAAGATCAAACATTGTCAAAAACATAAAAACATTTTGAAACGCATTTCCATATACTGACCAATATAAATAAAATTATGAAGTGCATCCATTATCTGCGGGTTATAGTTTATATTAATGTTAGCATCGCCTTTCCATTGCAGATAATAGCATCTATACATCGTTATCGTCATTTTTATTGACTCTTCAGACTGCAATAGGAGATGACTATAATGGAAGCCGGAAAACATTATATGCGCCACAAGTTTGAATAGCAGTATAGAGTTCGACAAATTCAAGTATACCGTGGAGTCAGTTTTCAATTTCTTAAATATTTGAGCTGAGACTGAAATAAAAAAGGCCAAACTCATACTCATAATTCTAACTTATAGTTCACACTCCAAATTCAGAGAAAAAAAATTATGAAGTTTTACCAATACTGACAGTCTGAAGAATAAAAGTCCATTGTCGGGATTTTCGTTAATATGGCAACATTAAGAAAATCTGCCAAGTTGGCGAAATCACGCCAAATTCGTTGCCAAACTCTCGCCAAGCGTTATGGACGGAGAAATAAGTTATTCTTATAGCAGATAAATGATTATTGGCGTTCAAATATAAAAGTATTGCTCAAAGTAACTTTTCTCATAAATGTAATGAGCTATATTCACGAGAATGATATCAGCAAATTTATCGCATGATATTACATATAAAAAGTTAACATATTTCTCAACAATTAATATTTTTTTTTAATTTATGGGATGTTTTGATAAATTTATTTGAAAAATGTGTAATATCTCCAGAACGGTTCATGCTAGCGCTCTAAAGTTTATGTCAATCGTTTATGTTATGTCGTTTATGTTATTAAAGTTTATGCCAATCGAAAAATTACATAAAAATGTCTATTTACGTAACTTTATTAAGGGTTTTGGTCTTTTGAGGATTTTTTCAAAATTTCACTCGAAAATTTAGGAGGGTTCTGAGCATTCGATTGTATTTGAAAACAATAGGCTTACAGAGTTCACAGAATGTAATTTTTGTACCAAATTTCGTTCGTGAGAATCGTCTTCACAGGCTTACACTCACACACACACACACACACAGACACACACACACACACACACACATACACACACACTTGCACACAGACATCACCTCAAAAATGTTCGATTGGTGATCAGGGATGCTTGAAGCGTGCTCTCCCGTCGAAAACTCGAATTCGAATTTTCGACCCCGTCGCAATACTTTCCTTATACATTATATACTATGTATATAAGGAAAGTAATAAGTAAAAAATTAATCTAGAGATCGTGACTATAGATTTTGGAAAAGTGATTTAAAAGAACGCCTGGGCGCTTGTACTTGTGTCAGCACTGTGTTAACTCATTATGTCAGCTATTTCTACGTAATTCTATATGGAATTTGAACAGAATATTTCAGATATATTGCACGTTTGGAAAATTGGGAATAAATATTATTTTTATTATCTGTCTCGGTGGGATCTAAGGCAAATAAACTGCTGAAACTTAAGTACTATTAATAAAACTTCTGCGTTTAAAACCTCTAAAAATGAGAACGCTTGCAAAAGAATAGGGTATTATTGCAAGAAAATTATATAAATAAAAGCATATTTTAAAACTTTGAGGTAAAAAAGATGTCAATGATGCTAAGCAGGCTAATATTGTATTTTCACATTTCATACATTTTATTGAATTGTATATAAAATGTACCGAAGTAAATTTTGCTATTTTAAATTCGGCAATTTGCGTTGACAAATACAAGCCTATGGAATTTCATTTTTAAAATGTTAAAGCTTGTATTTCAAAATTGAACTAGATGAATAATTATCCAATGAATGTTGTAGATAAATTTAAAATTTTCATTAGATCCCCAAACGACAGCACACTTGTGTTAGCTCTGTTCATCTCTCACATTGGGTTTAATTATTTTCATTCAAAAACATACTTCCATGACTCAACATAAACCCTCACTCGCATTAAAATGCATTACGTAATTAGAATCCGCACACAAAACTCAACACGCATAACTCTAGGGCTTAGCGCGTGAATCACACAATGCCCGCTAAAAAATCCGGAATGAATTGAATGACGTACGCTCATCAAATTACCGCCAATCAGCGCCAAACAAAGGAATAATAAAAAGATGACTCGCGCTCAACAAGCTGTGTGGTGTGGAATTGTCTCTTCTGTTCATTAGCGATGGAAACAAAGATGGCGGTAAAGAGTAAAAGATTGGAGGGGGAGAGATTTGAAAAAAAAAAATTACAACGAAATTAGTGACAAAGGGGGATTGGGGGAGTCACACTTTTAAAAATTTAAATTAAGGGGATGGTAGAGATTCGGCGGCTTTCGAATGTTGGGGAAAAGGAAGGGGGGGGATACTGATGAGCAACAAGTGATGGTATAAAAAACAGAGAGCAGATTTTCGTCAGTATCTAAAATTTCTATTTGTAAATTGTGTAAGAAGTATCCGGTTTGAACTTTAAGCGCAATTATTTTTAAAAACATAATTGAATAAATTGAAATTTTTGAGCACATGCCACAACTCACATGTATTAGAGAACTGCTCAACTAGTTAAAAATCGCACTCCTAGTGCAGCAAAAAGTATAGGTAGACCAACGTTTCGCTCTTTTCATTATAGCCGATAACTGCACGGGCAGCAAGAAAACTCTAGACATCGCAATTTTTTTTAATCGGTGGTTTCTAAAGTCAGACATACCGTACTGCTGGCTTCAAACTTCTAGAATAATCTCAAACTGCACTTGATCACCATAGCCAAGTCTATAATCAAATTCTAAGTCTATATAATAGGCGAGTTCAGTGACCCACCTACTCTAATGACTTCTTCACTCATTAAGGTAGTGAAGTTCATTGTAGACGAATTGAGATAATATGTTTTCTAGTTATTCAAAATATTTCACCGCATAGTTTTAGTTTCAGCATTTTTTGTCGGAGTTGACGAAGCATTCAAAATCTAACCAGTATGAGCTGTATAGTTATAAATAAAAGTTTAGTATACAGAGTGATTTAAAAAAATTGGCCAAACTTTACATGGTGGTGGTCGTACACACCAAATCAAACATTTTTTGTCATGGTTTATCTGGTCGGAAATGAAATGTAAAGGTGCCAGTGGGCGCTTAATGCCGAAAACGAAGAAGTGAAGCGAAAACACAAATGCCTTAGAAGTTATAAAATGAGATTTAATAAACAATAATTACAGTAATGGCTCAAAAGAGCGACAGCCAACCTGAATGCACGTCTCACAGCGGCGATGGAGGGATTGGTGAACTTTCTCGAAAAGACTAGGCATGTCGGACACTTTGGCAGCAGTAGCCGAAATTCTGCCGACGAAATTATCCTCTTCAGATTCAAAGATAGTGTCATAGACAACATTCTTGAGACATCACCACAAAAAGAAGATGCATAGATGAAATGTGTATCACCGGATTTCACCCTATTTGTAAATTCTTCCATCGTTTCAAAAGTTGGAGCTGCGAACAACTGCTGCAAACTGATAAGGCCGCATATTCGGTTTTAGGAAAATTTGCATAAGGGTTCTTCTCCTTCTCTATATGAAATTTGCATACGTGGTTGTCTTCTTCAACCAGAAAATAACAACCAGAATGGCGAAGTTTGCGGAGCGGCCACTTCCCAACGAGTAAACGTCCTGTAACGCCTTTACGTTTCATTTCCAACCCGGTAAACTGTGACGAAAAATGCTTGGTTTGGCCCATCTTTTTAGAATCACCCTGTATACATAAATGTTGCCTAACACTCTGCCCTGAAGTACACATAAGAGTGATAAGGAGTCAAGTAAGATTGAATTTAACTCATTTCTTTTTCAAATATGCATGAAAGAAGTGATGCGGCTGACCAACACCACTTCGAAGAAAATGTCTATCTATCCCCGATCTCTCGCCAGCAGTACACAGTATTTCCAGAACGCATACGAGTACTACCTCTATTCAATGCAGCGTAACTTCAATGATCTGACGATAATTGGTATTTTTAACTTGGATCTTTTAGGAAGTTATTATTACTTTTCTCCATAGGAACACTTTTCAATGGTTAATCTCTTATCATATAAACCACTGGGACATAAACTACTGCAAGTGATGAAGCACATACTCTTCTGTAGTCGGTTTCTTATTAACACTATAAATAGATTCACTCTATAGCTTGAGGTAGTGTTACAGTCTATGCATGATATCTTGAACTAAATAATCACTGTAAATGGATTTAAAGTAGTATAATTTAACATAAATAGAATGTATGAAATTAATTGATTTGACTGATTCTCTGTCAAATTAAGATAAATAAACGATATTACAAAGATAAAATATTAACGAAAGAAAGCTGATATAAAAATATATTTGTTTCATTCTGGTACTGATTACAATACATTTTAACAAACTGAAATATAAAAAATATGAAAAAGAGAAACAAAATGAGATACTTTAGTTAAATTTGTTGCTGTTATTAATAAAATGATTTATTTTTACAGATATGGAATATAAATGTATGACAAAGTCAACCGTAGTTCACATTCTTTGTTTGAATTTTATCCATGTTCGCTTGTCATTTCTAAAAAATGTCCACTTGTATTTTCCTATTAGGTACCAAAGTCTAATCGTTACCAAGGTAATACATAGTTCACCCAATTTCCAAACTTCCGAAAAATAATTTTACAAGATAAAATGGAGTTCCAAATATATCGCTCGATCAAAATGGATCCCGAGCAAGGTACAGAAATTGGATCGGCAAATGAATAGACATTTGGGATTGGTATAAGAAGAGGATCGAGCTATCCCATTTTGCAAAGAGACTCGAAAATTTGAATCCTTGTTGAAATATTATTGCCTCGGATTAGGCCCTGGATTGGATACTTTTAAATCTTGTAAGCTCTATTTATGAACACAAGAGCTATTAGGGCCAAACGCTGCAGTTTAAAGTAAATTCCAAATCACTGAGATTGAGAGCATTTATGGAATGTATACACAAGCTTCACCAACCTCCTTGCAGAACTCAGATCTTGCTCATATTTATTTGAAGATCAGACAGTGAGCGATTTAGCAAATAAATTGGCAATTGGGATCAGCATCAGGAAGAACAGGATCGATTTCAACCCCCCTTTTGAAAAAAGGATAGAAATTTTCATTCCGAGTTGAAACATCAATGTCTCGGAATAGACTGGATTGGATAGTTTTGAACCCCTTATGTTCCATTTATGAACATAAGAGCTATTAGGACCAAAAGCTGCAGTTTAAAATAATTTCTAAATCACTGAGACTGAGAGTATATATGCAATGCATATATACTCTCCAGTGGTCTACCAAACTGTTTGCATTGCATACAGGTGGAGAAGCCTGTAAGCAATGCATACAGGCTTCCCCCCCCCCTATTTGCAGGACTCAGGTCTTGCTCATATTTATATGAAGATCAGCCAGTGAACCTTTTGGACACAGGTTGGCCTTGAGGCAACCTGCTGCAAGTCTTCTAAGGGTAGAATGCATGTTTTTTTTTTATCAGCAGGAAAACTTTTTTCAAAAGGTTTCCTGGCTTGAAGCAAATTGTGTCTTCAAAAAGAAAACAACTCACACTATCCTAAATATTCATTTCAAGTAATGAACATTATTTTTTTAGAGTAAAAGTCACTGACGTGACATCGCTGCTAACATTTCAACAGTTTGATTTAATCAAGCATTTTTACCGTGCTCTCAAACAAATTACGTTCATAATCTGAATATCGGGAAAGCATTCGTTATTCTCACTGACAGAAAAACATTTTAATTATTCCCTCATCAGTTAGACTTCTCCCCTTACCCAATATCGCATCCTCGAAACCCTCCCACTGAAAATTAAGAAGAATCGGGCAAAGTGACGTTCGCCTGAAATATTAATTCAATTCACACCCGCTGGTTGTCACATGTGTAAGAATGTTCCTGCCTGTTTTGAAGAAAGAGCTAGAGTAAGGGTTCTCTAATCAGTTATTGATTCATCACAATGATTAAAATGCTCAAGTGCTATTTAGGAGTTTGCGAATGACATCGCCAGATGTCACTCGTCACGGTGAGAAATTAGTATATTTCGAGTTTTTACTTTATCAGAATTTTGCTTTATAAAAGTTTAATTGGAAAGTTTTATATGCGGATATCTATATGATATGCACTGAACTGACTGTCTGAGTGAGTGAAGGTGGCGATGCATTAAAATTATCTAGTATTTCTACTAGATAATTTTTCTGCATCTAGCTAGAATCTCTATTCGAATGTCATTTGAGACCAAGGGTAAAGAGTCTAGGATTTGTTGTTGGTTGCTTACAAATGCGACTATATGACTTATTGATCGAATAAGTCATTAGACAGCGAGCTCTCCAGTATGTCTCAATGATTGAATTAAAAGTCATTAGTGCAGACGGGCATTGAATTAAAAGTCACTAGTGCAGATGACTATTGAATTAAAAGTCGCTAGTGCAGATGGCCATTGAATTAAAAGTCACTAATGCAGATGGGCATTGAATTAAAAGTCACTAGTGCTGATGGGCATTGAATTAAAAGTCACAAGTGCAGATGGGCATTGAATTAAAAGTCACTAGTTCAGATGGACATTGAATTAAAAATCACTAGTGCAGATGGGCATTGAATTAAAAGTCACTAGTGCAGATGGGCATTGAATTAAAAGTCACTAGTGCAGATGGGCATTGAATTAAAAGTCACTAGTGCAGATGGGCATTGAATTAAAAGTCACTAGTGCTGATGGGCATTGAATTAAAAGTCACTAGTTCAGATGGACATTGAATTAAAAATCACTAGTGCAGATGGGCATTGAATTAAAAGTCACTAGTGCTGATGGGCATTGAATTAAAAGTCACTAGTGCAGATGGGCATTGAATTAAAAGTCACTAGTTCAGATGGACATTGAATTAAAAATCACTAGTGCAGATGGGCATTGAATTAAAAGTCACTAGTGCAGATGGGCATTGAATTAAAGGTCACTAGTGCCAAATGTTTTCCAGACATAGGCTGTCCTTGGTCACATTAAATACAATCTGGGGAAGCAGCAAGTGTAATTCGACTAAGATGGAACCTGAGACAGCCATGAGCAGTCAGAAGTCTGAACCTAGCAACTGCTTCTCATGAAAGAGCCTCTGGAATGACAGAAATGTTTTTGCTGAGTACGCTCCATGACTTTCCTTTAGATGCCTCCAGAGATTCTGCCTCAATTTCTCTTTTGGGTAGCATTTTAATGTACAGTTGTGCTGAATGAAAAGTCATAGGCTTTGAGAATCTGTGCCCCACCATCGCACCCTTTTTGGCCAAAAGCCCGCTTTTTTATTTCCTGGTACTCCGCAATGTGCATGCACTCACTGTAAAGTGATTATGTGAGTCAGATCTTTTAAAAGCGCCCAGATCTCTTAAATCCGGGTACCATTGTTTCTTTGGTTGCCAGAAAGTGCCTGGAAAAACAGGTGAGACTAGAGTCTGAGAGGATAACCGCTTTAAAAACAAATCTAGGATTTCAAACATTCAAATTGGGGATCGCGGTACAAAGGAATAATAAAAAATCTCAAAACCGCTTTGCTTAAGTATCGAGCGCTTCTACTGTTGTCAGAATCGTGGATTTGGTCTCATTCGTTCCAGCTCAACTTCTAGATCCACGAAATGATCTAATATTTCAAAAATTCGAATTAAGGTTTACGATCGAAAGGGATTTAAAACACGTGCACAATTTTGCTTCTCAAAAATAATAAATGCAAAATATGATATATTTTCTCTGCCAACAATTTAAACTGATTAGCAGCAATTTTTATTAAGTGTGTAGGTGTCATCTTAAATAACCACTAACCATTGAGAACGCGCGAAACGCGCGTGAAATGGCTAGTTCAATAACATTATTCTGTCTGCTATTTAGTCCACTATTTTAAAATTAAAATAAGAATATATCACTGTAATAAATTTTAACACATGAACTTTGTCCGTTACTGCGGAGTATTCAGTAAATGGTTCGATATTTAAAAAATCGCCACTTTTTAATTTTACCTATAAACTAATATGAACCTGTAAATGTTCAAAACGGTATTAGAGTATGGATTTATGTCTTAGTTAATTAAATATTAAATTATGCAAATTAGTGTTGTAGTATGGATAAAAATTTGATAGGTCGAACCGATTTCCAACATCTCTATGGTTGGTTGCTGACAGAAACTGCACAAAGATAGCCGAGAACTGAATTATTGAAACACTGAAATCATTAAAAGTATAGATATTTGATTCTGCTAGACTACATACAGTATTAGTACATATGAATCTGAAATTATTTGCCACAGAAAGGCATGCAGAACATATATTCACGTTGCAAGAATGGTTATTGCTCATAATCCTACGACAAACACACCAACAACACTATACCAAAAGGGACGTTGAAACGGAAACAAACTTTTTGGTTATCGGTTATTACGATAATTGAAATACTAAAAATGTTAGAGATATTTACTCCTCTTCCATGGTTATAACAATTGTAATGAATTTACAATTTTAATTCATAATTGTTAATTTACTGGATTTCTTAAAATGCGCGAATAGTGTCCCGGGGTTGGCGAGAGTAGCGAGCAGCGGGCGTGGCTAGTTGTAAAAATAATTTAAACCACTTTCTTTTCTCAAACTGTTGTCTAAACGTGTTAATTTTTTATACTACTGTATAGAGCAGGACAAGCACATGATGATACGTCCTGATTACCTCTTTCCAAAATGTATTCAGGAGGAGTAATTTTAGGAAATTGAAAGTAACTTTAGGCAATTATAAAAACAAATGGCTCAAGCTACTAACTAACATAACTTGAAATAAAGATACTTCGTTCGTAACAGAGTGAAAAGTTAGCGATTAAAAGTATGAACCATATTCACAGGCAATGAACAGCCTTTTTTTTTCAGGATAAAAAGACAAAGCAACCACACCATCTGCCACCTTGACAGACACGTGAGATGAAATATTAAATTGCTCTACGTTATTAAAACATATCAAGAAAAAATTATGCTAAAAGTCTATAGATATTGAAGTGGAATTGTTGTCTGTTTTATCCTTTTTGTATTTCAGAACGCGTGAGAAAAAAAATCTTAAATCGCGCTATATTATTAAAACATATAAAGGGCAGATTATGCTAAAAGTCTTTGGATATGTACAAATTATGCTCAAAGTCTTTCAATATGTAAACATTTTGCTTTCTGAATAACAATTTAATTATTCTTTTGTCAATCGCGCTTCTCCTACTTTACAATATCTGCATTTCCAACCCTCCCCCATCCTCCTAATAATGAAGAAGAATCAAGCAGAGTGACTTGTGCTTGAAAAAATCAATTATATTAATTATATTTGCAGTTTTACTAGTGCACGCGGAGAAGTCGGAGTAAAGTTGAAATAGCATTTTTGTCCGTTTTAACTTTTCCGTATATCAGAACGCGTGAGACAGTATCTTAAGTTGAGCTAAATTATTAAAACATATAAAGAACAAATTATACTAGAAGTTTGTTGATACTTACTAATTTTGCTATCAGAATAATAATTTAATTACTCTTTTATCACTCGCACTTCTCCTATTTCAAGATGTCTGCATCTTCCAATCCTCCCCATCCCATTTCCTCTAAAAATGAAAATCAAATGGAATGACATGTACATGAAAAATTAATTATATTAATTATATTTGCATTTTTACAAGTGCATGCGGCTAAGTTAGAATAAAGTGGAATTTTTGTCGTTTTACCTTTTCAGCATTACGAAATGCGTGAGATAAAATCTTAAATTGCGCTATGTTATTAAAACACATGAAGAACAAATTATGCTAACAGTATGTAAATATTTACTATTGCTTTGATAATAACAATATAATTATTCTTTTATCACTCGCACCTCTTCTATTTCACAATATCTGCATCTTCTCCAATCCTCCCCTCTCCCTAAAAATGACGATTCAACGAGTGGCATGTGGATGGAAAATTAATTATATTAATTATATTTGCATTTTTACTAGTACATGCGGAGAAGTTAGAATAAAGTGGAAGTAGCATTTTTGTTATTTTAATATTTTTTGTATTTTAGAATATGTGAGTAATAATCTGAAATTGCGCTATGTTATTAAAACATATAAAGGTCAAATTATGCTGGATGTCTGTTGATTCCAGCTAATTTTGCTTTCAGAACAACTATTTAATTACTCTTTCATCACTCTCACTTCTCTTATTTCACGATATCAGCGTCTTCCAATTCTCCCCCCTCCCTGTAAAAACGAAGGAGAATCAAACAGACTGACATATGCATGAAAAATTAATTCCATTCACACCCGTTGATTGTCACATATGTAAGGGTGTTCTTTGCTTGCCGAAGGACAGGGGGATGGATAAGGATTTTCAAATCAGATATTGATTCTGCACAATGATTAAGTTCCGCAAGTGCTATTTCTGAGTTTGAGAGTGACGTCAGAAGTCACATGTCATGGCGGGAAGTTTGTATTAATGCGATTTTTTACTTGACTGATTCCTGTTTGATAAGTTTTAAGTTTCGAGCATGGCAACAATAAAGTATTATCTTTAGTCTTAAAACACACATGGGCAACTTATGGTTTTGCCAGTTCATTCTTTTGAGGGCTTGAAGCCTCAATCTTTTGTGGACTCGAATGTTTAGCACTTTTGATTTTGAAAACAATTGCAAATATGAGACGTGAAATAATTTGTATTCAACATTTTTATATTTCTGGTATAATTTTACATTTCTCTCTGTATACTTCATTTTTTTTTCTTTTATTTGTCTTCGTTTTCGATTTTATTATTTCCCAGCAATTTTATTTGATGAAGTTAGCTCATATAGCTTCCGAAAGTGGATGGATTTTTCATATTCATTTTTCATTATTGTTTTCCTAATCCTGTTTTTCTAATTATTGTTTTGCCTTTCTTTTCAATTATTTTTACTTATACAGGGTTATTATAATTAAAGTTGCGATTTTAAAACGCTGTAAAGTAAGAACCACTGGTCAGAATGACCTGAAATTTGACATGAGTATGCGTGAAGCAATGGAATTCTGTTTGACGGAGGAAAAAAATACCTCAAAAATGTACCAATAGACGGCGCTCTATTTACCAAACAAGGGGTGTTGTTAGCCGAAAGAAACCAATAGTCAACTAAGGAAAACGACAATGTAATCAACATCACTTAATTTAATAATTGATTGAAACATCATGAAAACATGAAACAACCACCTACGATATGGGCAAGAAATGTTCAATATGCTGTCCACTGTGCTCGGCTACGAGTTGGAAGCGCAAAATAGCATATTCCACAACAGTTCGGAGTGTAGCAGAGGTGATGTTGTGGATGTGGTGAGTAATGCGTCCGTCAGCTAAGTTCGCAGTCCGACCACTGTACACCACATTCTTGAGATTCCCCCAAAGCCAGAAGTCGCAAGAATTAAGGTCAGGTGGACGTGGCGGCCAGACTGTTGGAAAATGAGGTTGATAATCCTGTCATTTCCGAAATGTATATTCAGCAGCTGCTTCACTGGTGTTGCAATGTGCGGAGGAGCGCCATCTTGCATAAAAGTTGTGATATCCAGAGAACTGCATGTTCTACTCGCTTTTATCACAGCTGTAATGTGCGTTGCGCATGCCCAGTTTTAATTAGCATACCTCCAGATTAGAGGTGTGCTTCCGCACGTGACCTAGGGGCTATTTTTTTTCGTTTTTCGTCAAGCAAATTCCATGTTGGATTCATACATTGCCATCTATCGGTACATTTTGGAAGTATTTTTTTTTCGCCGAACAAAATTCCCTTGCTTCACTTATACTCAGATCAAATATTAGGTCATTATGACCAGCAGGTCTTATTTTAGAGCGTATTATTAGTACATTTACAGATTATTACATTTTACAGATGGTTTAAATATATCGTGTTCGTTCATTGTCGTTTTATTACGATTAATAACTTTTCAGTTATTTATATTCGTTCTTTCATCCGTTGTCCTACCATCTTGGTTTATTACCGTTCACTCTTTATTTTCTGCTATATTTTCTTTCTTCCGCGGTTTTCTGCTTTCATTTTAAGTACCTTGCCTCTCCTTCTTCTGCTTTTATTTGTTTCATCTCTTTCATTTCTCCTCATGGAGATGACGTCTTTCTTCTACCTTTAGCCATATGTGTTGCTCTATAGCAATTAACGAACTTGTTTAAATAAGTGAAGGCGCGGTTCTTGTTTATCCTAAATATGAAGGTTGCTGCATTCTTCTTTAATTTGCCTTCTGCTTTAAGTTATCTCCTTTTTTAAGTTATCTGTTGTTTTTGCCTTTAGAACTGACTGACCTAAATTTCAGTGCAAGCTGTATTTTTACAAAGTTTTTATATTATTAGTTTTCATACACAAGTGTAAAATTAGTTATCCTTCTGTAATCAATAAATTTTATAAAAAATAATTTTTTTAAACAGCAATAATTGGTTATAAGCAGTAACCGTATATACGCAATAATTGGTTCGTATAAAGTATAAATATAATAATTATAAAATAAAAGTAATTCATCAAATAGTCAAATATAAAATCTTCGAAAAACGCAGCTTAAAATAAATCAGTAAAATCATCAATGGCCAGCAACGTTATCAGTGACTGTATCAGCATACCTTTATCAGACAGATGGCAGATTTCTGCTACTGGAAAAATTTTGATAACGATGATTAAACCCTAATGATGATTAAACGATAATATCTCGCCCTGACTTTCCCCTTCAGCACGAGATTCTCGTATACCAGCAGGTACATGCACCCCTGGTTTAGAACCATCGGTTTCGAGTTTCGTTAAGTTCCTACCTATTATCATCATTAAAAATTAAATTAATAGCAAAATAAACCAATTCCATACAGTTAAAAATAATGTCGTTAAGGAATTCTGGGTTTAAGGGATTTCAATTATACGTATGGCTCTCATAAAGAGGCTATGTTAGCTCAAATTTCAGAAATTATTTAAACCTTAACTAGGAAAGTAACAGTTTTAATGTCTGATCAAAATTTAAGGACACAGAAAAAGTTATTTTGCAGAGATTAAGAGGATTAGATACGAATGTCCCGAAATCCCGGTCCCATAGAGGAGAACGTAGTCTCAATTTTGAATAATCTCCGGTTTCAGGGGGAAATCCGGAGGTTGGAAGGGGGGATGAAAGTATAAAGGAGTTACTTGATCTATGAGACGACAGTAATTAATCGAGAAGAGTTCAAGAATGTCCAAATGCAAAAAATTGGTCTATTACATGATATTGTGCAAATTATTGGTCTATTACATGAGAAAATATTAAAGTTCCTGAATAAAAATATAGCATATAAATAAATAGGATCCAAAGTTTTGCATTTAAGTATAATTTTCGTCTGACGGAATTGAATTCCAATCATATTACATTAGAAGTAAGTATGTAACTCGCCAAGGAATGGAAGAGCTAGGAAAATTAGCATGCTGAAACAGGGAAAATTAAAGATAAAACTTTGGAAAATAGATAGATTTTGTTCTCAAATGGAATGAATTGAGAAAGTAATTTTAAATTAGTTCAATTTTAGTAAACTATCAAAACTAAATCGACCCTCTTAACAAAGTGATGCAATATGTGCCATTGATTATTGAACAGTAATGAAAAATATAAATAATGGCTACATAACAATTCTTTTTTTGATTTAATGTTAATCTTATTTACACACTAAAAATTTTAATAGTTATTAGTAATAAAATATTATTGGTAAATATTATGTTTAATTATATGCTCTACCTAAATACCAGTATTCTTATATCAATACGGATTTTAAAATATTAACTAAATTGGACAGGAATACGGGTTTTCTGGTTGCCGGTTTTGAACGCCCTAGTCTCACTTAGTCAATCATTATTGAGCTTCTATGCCAACAAACACCCCTGCACTTGAAGCATCTCAATTTGACTCACTCCGTCCACTTAAGAAATCAAAAACCTGCGGTCAAAGGGGTGGTGAAGTACACCGTGATGGGTGCGTGGCAAATTAACACTTTTGCACACACTTATTGTCTCTTAATTATAGGTCTCCTTTGTTAGAAGGGTGTTGTAGAATGGGGTGCACATATTAACACCTAGAACGCTTACGAAAGTGATGAGTGTGTTTCTAAGGGCTTTCAAAAGTGAGATTTATCGAGCGCCCTTTCTATACTGTGAGTAATGAGGTTGTGTAAATATCGTGTGGGCATCCTATATATCTCTGAAAATTAATTGTTTGGAAGGAAGGAAGTGGGGTGTAGCATAATCCCTGATTTGCATTTCCTAAGTCATTTGATGCCGGCAGACGAATTTTATTACTGGCTGGAAAATGTACTCGTCTGTGCCTGGGTGTTAAAAAAATAACGATTATTATTAAATTTGAAATGTTATTTAAATGAGTTATCTACCAATAATGAAATATAATTTGTATTATTGTAATTTTCACTGTATCAAAAACTTCGTATGTGAAGAGAAATACATATGTGTATTAAGCACACTAGGTTGTTTCTTTTGGAAAAATATTTGAAAACATCTAGACATTTATTTCTTTGGATCTACCATAGGTAAATCTACCATAGGTACACTATGGTTTCAACTTCAATGGATTCAACTTCAAAAATTAAATAGGAGATACTATTGATTCCAATTTCCGGTTCCTTTACCAGTTCATAAATTTGTAACTTGAAACATATATTTCTCAACGTTGGCTTTAGATAGAGCTTGAGTGATAACTATAACTGATATGAATTCAGTATCCGTCTCTGGAGGAGATTGTGTGGTTCACTAAGAATTTTCACTTCCGTTTTTTTATCCTACTTCCTGTTTAAAAACTTTACTTGGAATATCAGTTCTCAGTACTAGCTATAGATAGAGCTTAAATGATGACTGATATGGATTCAGCAGGTACCGGTAAATTAAAGATACTTACTAAGATTTTCTATTTTGAGTTCTGGCGATATTATTTCGATTGAAAAACTTACATTTTCCATGAAACATCTATGGTTCAAAATTTACTATAGATATAGCTTAGATAATGACTGATATGGTTTCATCACTACATTCTGAAGGGGATAGGGATTTTATTAAGGATTTCGCAATTCGGTTCCATTCCCACTTCCAGTCCAAAATAATTCTTGAAACACCGATTTATCAATATTGAGCTTAGGTGGTCACATGTGAATTCAGCAATTTCTCAGGAGATCGGGAAGTTCATTAAATGTTTTCACTTCCGGAATTTTTTCATTTCCGGGTAAAAACTTTCCGTGAAGCATCCATATATCCATTCCATTGGCTGTAGATAGAACTTAGATGGGGACTGATATGGATTCAGTTTAGAAATCCAGAGGGAGTAGGTGGATTACTAAGGATTTTCTTTTTCCTGTTCTAGAGATGACGACTGTCCTAGAGATGAAGATTTCAAAAATTCGTAATAGTGCACGGAATAAGTATGCAAAAGAGAATAAAAATGTTTATCAACCTTGAAAATGAAGTGTAAACACCATTTTCGAACATATAAAAGTTCCTAATTTGTATTTTTTCGATGTATCCTTTGGAATCGTGGATGTGCGTTCGGGATACAAGAGTGAGTTCAAATTCAAGGATAACTAACACGTTTATTTTCAAGCACAACGCAAACAGGAACAATATACAGTTAAACAGCATTTATATGCTGTACTAATTTCACAATATAACCGATATTCTTTCGGGGTACTTCTACAACCTTCTGGAAGTCACCAAATGTCGCCAAATTGGCGATAAATGGCCAAACCTGGAAACCCTTCTTTGACCTTTGGCATTCTGGCAATCCTAGTCTCATGTTATGGAAAAGGATGCACGTACGAATGTTTTCTCCGTCTGGTAGTTGGAAGAAACGAAGATAAAGAGAAGAGAATGGAACAAAGCATTTCACAAGCATTTCACAAGTTCGCAGCAGTTATTTTCTTTAATTTGCATTATTATTTTTTTATAAGTTTCTGTAGGGAAAGACATGCATTATCATGTGCACATCATGTGCACATCATGCAACATGCACATAATGTTTTATATTTACTATGTAATAAGAAGATCTCTATTATGCGGATCCTAATTGTCTTATGTAGCTACATTTCTGTTTATTGTCTGTTCATATATCCCCCTAAAAACTGTCGTCATATACGTCTGCGTCGTGCGTCGATTTCATATCCATTTTTATGATCTTTTTATGCAATGTATAACATTTCAGGATATTAGCTCCTAATGCTTTCACCAGCTTCAACGTGAAGGAAAAAAACAATAATGATTGGGGCTATCAGGAAATATTACGACGATGTAAATCGCGATTTATAGTCGTCCTTCTCCGTTTCTCATATCCGTCCCGCAGACGATTTATATTTTTTCTCCTCCCGCCTCCTTAAATGCGGATATTGGGAAGTTTTAATGGGAGGTGACAAAGCGCCAAGAACGGGAGGCGTGAAGTGTAATGAATCACGGTGAATTGAATACATATGAATCATTCAACCGGAAAGAACGGCACAGAATGCCACACGATGAGGGAAGTGAGGAATTGGCATTGTGTGCAGCGCAAATTTGTACAATGAAAAATTCCTGAAGTGACAAGAAACTTTTTTATTTTTTATTTTTTAGAATTGTAGATTGCTGGGTATAAAGATATGTATATGAGAGGAAATTTGTACTTAAATGTTTTAAAATATTGCCCAAATAAGTCTTGAATTGTAAAATGAAAAAGTTATTTCCCTGGAATAATACAAATGAATTTAAGCGGAAGAGGTTATTATGGTCCTATATTACAGTAAGGAGATAATTTGATAGCTACCTGCATATATTTTTCTTGAATTGAATTCATAAATTCAAAATTTGGGGCAATGGGGAACATTGTAAGAGAGTTTAGCAGATCACATTTTTAAGATGTACGGGATTTATCTTTCATAATTGAGATGGAAAATGTAAAATATGAAATTGGTGCAAATGATGGATAGAATAAAAAATATGATGACAGCAATACTTGACTTTACGAATCTCTGCAATAATTTCTTGAAGAGAACGCTTAATTTTAATTACATCGAGATATTTTGCAGTTTTTGAAGAATTTGTTCTTTCATTTTGTGACTTATCGTGTTTTAAAATTATGGCAGTTTGCCAAAATTAATAACATTCTGTCAATAGTTTATCCCAGAATAGTGCTAGTATTTATTTTTCGCTTTTTAATCAAAATCTACATAAAAAAATCTGACACATCCGAAATATGATTTTTAGTATACTAAATTTCGATATTGTATGAAAACATCCAAATTATAGGTTTTTCATATTATAAGGTCTTGCCAATAATCAATAAGCTTTTATTTATTATCGATAAAGCAAAGCATGCCAAATTTTTCATAATTCGTTTGATTATTTAGTGATATATTGAGCTTTATATGTAAAGGAAAACCTTTCCAGTATTTTAAAAATGGCTGGTGACATTTACTAATCAACTGGCTTCCATTTTTATCTTTTTGAAAGAACTTACTCATTCGATAATAGTGGACGTATTTAAATTATTATGATTGATCGGATTTTAGATCATAAACGTGCAATATCTCAGGAACGGCTTATGTTACCGTTCTGCAAATTACATAATTCTTAGTCAAATTTTTCTAGAGATCATTTGGAAGTGCTTCATATGGAAAAGTGCTTCATATGGATCTAGTGCTTCATATGGAAAAAGATGAAATTTCCAATATCTCAACGGCTCATGATAACTCATAAACAATGTTGTCCGATAATAACAGATTCATAGTACTTACAAAAACTTCCTCTTTTATTCTTGTTAAACGTATTAATTTTGTCAGGGTGGTTTCCGTTTCTAATAAAAAAAATCTGATGTAGGCAACACATGACTTTCCTTATATAATGCAATGAATTTACTACGTTTACAGTTAAAAAAAAATGTTATTCTTATAGTAGATACTTATATTCTTTCCAATATATTGAATTTTCTTCAATTAGTCGTCATTTTCATTGATTAAGCGCATTTTTATCCATTTGGCGAGGTTTTTGTTAATTTGGCAACAATTAAAAATGTCGCCAAGTTGGCGACATTCCGCCAAATGTGTCGCCAAAATCTCGCCAAGTGTTAAGGACGGAGAAATAAGTTTTTCTTACAGCAGATAAATGACTATTGGTGTTCAAATACAAAAGTATTACTCAAAGTATATTTTCTCATGAATGGAACGAGCTAGATCCGCGAGAATGATGTCACCCAATTTATCGCATGATATTACATATGAAAAGTGAACATGTTTCTCAACAGTTAATATATATTTTTTTAATTTATGGGATTTTTTGAAAAATTTATTTTAAAAATGTGCAATATCTCGAGAACGGTTCATGCTAGCGTTATAAAGTTTATGTCAATCGTTTTCTGAGGAAAAATTACATAAGAAATGTCTATTTGCGTAACTTTATTAAAAGTTTTGATTTTTTGATGATTTTTTCAATATTTCACTCGATAATTTAGGGGGGGGTTCTGAGCATTCGATTACGTTTAAAAACAATAGGCTTCCAGGATTCACGGATTGTGATTTTTGTACCAAATTCCATTCGAATCTCTCCATTCGTTCGTGAGATATCGTCTCCAAAGACTCACTGACACACACACACACACAGACATCACCTCACAAGTATTTGATTCGTGATCAGGGAAGCTCGAAACGTGCTCTCCCGTCGAAAACTCGAATTCGAATTTTCGACCCCGTCACAATACTTTCCTTATACATTATGTATATAAGGAAAGTAAAAATGGGAAATATCTCTAGAACGGCTGATGTTAGCGTCCTATGTATTATATCATTTACTTTTATATTAAAGTATACAATATCTATCTTTGTAATCGTTGAAACGTTGTTGTATTTTATAACGCTTTTTGGATATTCGACAAAAATATCAAAATATTGAGCCTTCGGCTGGGCCCCAAAACCAGCAAGTCTGTTCCAGCCAGCAAACCAAGCAAGTTCATCAATTAAAATATTCGTTCCAAATTTCAATCGATTTACTCAATTTGTTCGAAAGATATCGCGCGCAAAGACAGACAGACATCCATACAATGAGACAGACATCATGCATACAGATAACAGTCAAATAATTGACTGATTCCTATTCAGGAATGCTCAAAAAGTATAAAACCATCAAAATCGGGTAGTCTGATTTTTCTTATCTCCATCAAATGCTCCCGCTTTGCAAATTCTATGCATTGTAGGTAAAGAAAAAAATATTTGTTTTAAAAATTTCATCATTTTTGGTTAGTTACTTCACTTTATTCAATTCTTGAGAATCATTAGTTAAAGAAAAGCGTCAATTATTTTTTGTTTAGAATCATACCAAATTCAAATTTTTTCCATGTTAATGCATTTGCTTTTTTCTAATACTACTCGTTATATGGATTATTTTAAGTGTTTCAAAATTAATTTATGTGCATTACGAAGTGCATAAAGATTCTGCTGACAGTTTTTCTCTTACAGATGTTTCTGTGTGTTAACTATTATTTGCAGGGGAAAATATGTCGCGTTTGTCATTTTTCCTACCATTCAAAGTAATCTTTAACATGTCACTCGGTAATTCAATTTGAGGTGCCGAAATTCAATTAGCCGAAAGGTGTCTTTATTGATTTTGTTTGAGCCGGTTGTCCGTAGCCATTCTTTTGAAGGAAAAAAGAAACACGTTTTGAAACTAAAAATTGTGTAAATATGATTAAACTAACCATTTTCACCCACTGTTCGTGCTGGCGAAATGACTGGAGGTCACTAAGCGTGACATCTAGATGCTTAATAAGTTTTGAATGTCAAAAACTGTTTCAAATTTAAGCATAAAATTAAGATAATATGTCATTGTATATTGATCATTGAATATTGCCCCATATTTTAAATGTTTTCAGACAAATAGATAAATTATTGCATTATTGCTAATTTTTAACACTTTACAACAAAGTTGAAAAGGGTTTATGACATTGTTCATTCTGTCTGTCCGTTAACACGATAACTGCCGTAAAAATGACTTAATCAAAATGAAATTTTAGTATGTTGTTCAGACGGTCTGTAGGACCTATGGGAATATAAATGAATAATATCACCCAATTTGTTTTGGATTGAACCCGGGTTGAAAATATGAAATACATTGAACCCTATGGGACCTAATTTTTCAAACATTTTTGAAATAAAACTCACGAATTGCTTCGAAAATTTTAGGTAATATTCAAATTGTTCCATAAAATATATAAAAAAAAAATCTGCAAAATATATTCAGTAGGTTTTTAAATAAAAATTAAAATAATAATTACACCTCTTATATGAAGCGATCACGTGACCATGATATGAAAAGATCACGTGACCCACTTCAAAATGATATATGGCATCCATCTTGTCTCAAAATCGGGTTTTTAAAGTTCATTTTAATTCATATTGAGTGTTGTATCCGTCCTAAAACCGCTTCAGTTTTGCTTACATTCTGTGCATCTACATACTGAAAAAATCTGATGTGGGCAACACATGACTTTCCTTATATAATGTACTGAATTTACTATTTTTACAGTACAAAAAATAGGTTTTTCTTATAGTAGATATTTATATTCTTTCCAAGATATTGAATTTTCGAGTATTAGTCGTCATTTCCATTGATTTAGCGTTATTTTCATTCATTTGGAGAGATTTTCGTTAATTTGGCAGCATTTCAAAAAGTCGCCAAGTTGGCGACATTCCGACAAATTCGTCGCCAAAATCTCGCCAAGAATTATGGACGAAGAAATAAGTTATTCTTACAACAGACAAATGACTATTGGCGTTCAAATACAAACGTATTACTCAAAGTATCTTTTTTCATGAATGGAACGAGCTAGATCCACGAGAATGATGTCACCAAATTTATCGTATGGTATTACATATGAAAAGTGAACATGTTTCTCAATAGGAAATATATTCTTTTATTTTATGACTTTTTGATAATTTTTTTAAAAAATGTGCAATATCTCGAGAACGGTTCATGTTAGTGTTCTAAAATTTATGGCAATCGTTTTCTAATGAAAAATTACATAAGAAATGTCTATTTGCACAACTTTTTTAGTGGTTTTGATTTTTTGACGATTTTTTCAAAATTTCATTCGAAAATTTAGGAGGGTTCTGAACATTCGATTGCGTATAAAAGCAATAGGCTCCCAGTGTTTACGGATTGTGATTTTTGTACCAAATTTGGTTCGAATCGGTCCATTCGTTCGTCAGTTATCGTCTCCACAGACTCACTGACACACACACACACACACACATACTTTCACACACACACACACACACACACACACACACACACACACATACACACACACAGACATCACTTCAAAAATGTTTGATTCGTGATCAGGGATGCTTGAAACGTGCTCTCCCGTCGAAAACTCGAATTCGAATTTTCGACCCCGTCACAATACTTTCCTTATACATTATGTATATAAGGAAAGTAACAACGCAATTACAATATATTTGAGTTTAAAGATAATCCAAATTTGATTATTTCTACAACGAAGCCTATTTTTCACTTATATAAAATGTAAACAGCAAAATATGTAGAATGAGTTGCATTAGAATTGCTGTATTTCTTTAACACAAAATTATTTAGCTCATGGAGTCTGCATAGCTGATATAAATAAAATATTCATTGATTTTACAAAGAGAAGGACCATTTTTTTCAATAAAGTTTTAAGCATAGAGTTTAATTACTTGTAGCTCCATGGTCTTAATTTTTAAATAACATAAATTATTATAGTATTGTGATAAATGAAATGAATGGAAAATTGTTTATGAATGAAATGCTGATTTTCTAGAGAGAGCCAGGAGTGTTGTTTTTTCTATGACGTCATTTGAATGAATTTCAGTTGTTTTCGATGAAGTTTTCAAATATAATAAATTATCATAATATTATGATAATTCTAATATTATTACCGAGGAATGTATCGCATTTTAGAGATGTTTAAACCAGGCAATTTGTATTTCAATGCCGTCATTTGAATGAAGTTCATTTTTTTCGATGAAGGTTTAAGTTTACAAATATAATAAATTGGTGTAGTATTGTGATAAGTTTTAAAATATTACCGAGGAATGTATTGTATTTTAGACATGTTTAAATAAAATTGCATTGAAGTTGGAAAGTGTTTCATAATCAATGCTTTAAGCATGATTGATCTTTCTTGTTTTTATTTGAAGAATATAAAACCGACGATTTCGATATTTAAAATGTAACACGATGGTCCTAGTTACCACAATAGAATAATAAACTATATATAAATTAAATAATAAAATATAAAAAAAAATCGTCTGCTGTAAATATAAATTAAAACATTTCACGAACCGGTGATTGTACACCAATGACTTAATTAAGATAATTTAGTATATTTTTAACCGTTTTATTTTCTCTTGCTTATAATTTTCTATACTGCGCTTCGCGTTAAAAATTTCTGTACTTTATTGTTATTTATCACTTTATTACTTTCCTTATATACATAATGTATAAGGAAAGTATTGTGACGGGGTCGAAAATTCGAATTCGAGTTTTCGACGGGAGAGCACGTTTCAAGCATCCCTGATCACGAATCAAACATTTTTGAAGTGATGTCTGTGTGTGTGTATGTGTGTGTGTGTGTGTGTGTGTGTGTGTGTGTGTGTGTGAAAGTATGTGTGTGTGTGTGTGTGTCAGTGAGTCTGTGGAGACGATAACTGACGAACGAATGGACCGATTCGAACCAAATTTGGTACAAAAATCACAATCCGTAAACACTGGAAGCCTATTGTTTTTATACGCAATCGAATGTTCAGAACCCCCCTAAATTTTCGAATGAAATTTTAAAAAAATCGTCAAAAAATCAAAACCACTAAAAAAGTTACGCAAATAGACATTTCTTATGTAATTTTTCATTAGAAAACGATTGGCATAAATTTTAGAACGCTAATATGAACCATTCTCGAGATATTGCACATTTTTTAAAAAAATTATCAAAAAGTCATAAAATAAAAAAAAATATTTCCTATTGAGAAACATGTTCACTTTTCATATGTAATACCATACGATAAATTGGGTGACATCATTCTCGTGGATCTAGCTCGTTCCATTCATGAAAAAAGATACTTTGAGTAATACGTTTGTATTTGAACGCCAATAGTCATTTGTCTGTTGTAAGAATAACTTATTTCTTCGTCCATAATTCTTGGCGAGATTTTGGCGACGAATTTGGCGGTTTGTCGCCAACTTGGCGACTTTTGAAATGTTGCCAAATTAACGAAAATCTCTCCAAATGAATAAAACTAAATCAATGAAAATGACGACTAATTGTCGAATATTCAATATCTTGGAAAGAATATAAATATCTACTATGAGAAAAACCTATTTTTTTACTGTAAAAGTAGTAAATTCAGTACATTATATAAGGAAAGTCATGTGTTGCCCACATCAGATTTTTTCTTTTTTGTCGTACTATGATGGTGCCATAACATTTGGTTTTAAAATAATCCATTGAACTAATTCATGAAGCGTTTAGCTTTAGGCTAACTTTTTTCTTCCTTTTTTTCAAACTCAAAAAATCATTCAAGCCTTCTCGCTTATTTTGTTCAAAATCCTTTCTTCTAGCACTTTGTCACCTTCTACATCAAATCTTTCACATCCGTACTTCAAGAGAGGAGAGATGTGAAACAAAGACTCTTTTATTGACCTAGAAAGCAGAAATATAGGACAGACAAAACTCTAAAAATGCTCTGACAACTATTAAATCCAATTATTTTAATATTTCTTGATTTCTGGAATTTTAATGCGTTCTCTGGTAAGTTTCTTTTTCAGGATTTAATGCATCTCCCTTTGTAAAGGAAATGTTTGTGCTGCTTTAGTAAAAAGTTAGACAAAATAAGAAGAAAGTTTATTTAGACGTCGCATTCATTTAGTAATATTGCTACATAGAGTAATTATATCAAATGATATAAAAATTTAAATTATAATTTTCCATATTTTTACATACTCATACTGCTGTACAATTCTTCCGGAAGAGTTTGACGCGGCGAAAGTGTTCCAATGGGAAGCTTTCGAATTTTTAAATTTTAGGTGTATACTGACAAAAAATTATCTCTGGCATGAAATAAAAATTCATGAAAACAGAAAATCAGTCAAAAAGCATTATTTTTATCTAGCACGAGTTTTAAATATATTGATGCTGTAGAAAGAAATTGTAAACCGTATTATTTACCTGCAATGAATATAAAATATATATTGAGTTTGGGTGGAAAATTAAATATGAAATGCTTGATGAAATTTAAAAATTTCATGCAAAATATTAACAACCATGCGCGCGCACACACACACACACACACACACACGCATATATATATATATATATATATATATATATTTGGTTTTTTGAGTTGCAACTTCGCTCTATTCTATCATTGGATCTTCAAACTATTATTATTATTATTATATATATACAGGGTGTCCACTGCTATCGGTGCCCAATGGCTATTTCCTCAACCGTTAGTCACAGAGATATGCTTCCCATTGCAAAAATGTTTTGAATTTTAAAATCTGTTATCTCAGAAATAGTTTAAATCAATAGATGCATTTCTGAAAGAAATACGAAATATAAATTTTTATACGGCCCTCCGGTACTAGTTATATTTAGGAAAATCATCTTCATACAATTCCATGCAAGAAAAAAAAATCATCCTTTTACAACCCAAATTGACCGACTTATAACTGCTTAAAGTTAGAGCACTTTTTGTGCCAAGAAATGGGGGTTATACACAAAATAATTATATGCACAAATCTGTTATTTTTAGGTGTTATATGCCTTTGTTATTTTCGATTTAATGTGCGTAATTTTTTATTTTCGTCTGCAGCTACGCTGCAACTGATCTCATTACTGGTCTATTACCGTATAAAAATTTAAATGCCGTAATTTTTACAGAAATGCATTTATTGTCTTAAACTACTTGACTTAAATAATAATGCGTTACGTCATTTACAATTAAAATCTTAGAAAGACCCCCAGAAGATCTTAATCGAGCCCTGACTATAATACTCTTCCAAACGAATTACTATTCGATAAAAAGCTTTGCTTCATTCTCGACATTATGTCAGCAAATGCAATTGAAACATAATAATTTGAATACGTAATTTCAATATTTATACGGTCCTTTTAAGGTTGCTTGAAACGGGACATTTTTATGTGTGGAAAAGTGACTTAGGTCATAAAGTTTAATGCTTCATAACTCTGTGAATTTTGGTCGTAAAAAGATGATTTTTTTTTATTTTGCATGAAATTGTATGACGATGATATTCCTAAATATAACTGGTAGGACCGGGGGACCGTATAAAAATTTATATTTCGTATTTCTTTCAAAAATGCATTTATTGATTTAAACTATTTCTAAGATAATAGATTTCAAAATTTAAAACATATTTGCAATTGGAGGTATATCTCTGTGACTAACGGTTGAGGAAATAACCATTGGGTACCGATAGCGCTGGACACCCTGTATAACGGCAACAAAAAATGTTCTTTAAGATAGTGAACATGCGTTTGAGATTTGGAAGTTTTTCCGAGAGTTTGGAAAAAGGCGAAAGTTATTCTAATACACAGAAGGGAAAGATCTAGAGCGACCAGAGTCACATAGGCCCATTTGCTTATTGCCAGTTTGGGGCAGATATATAAACTAATCAAGAACAGACTGAATTATGATATCAAAGAAAAGTTAAGCAAAAAACAGTATGAATTTATTAAATATATATATATATATATATATATATATATATATATATATATATGGTTTTTTGAGTTGCAACTTCGCTCTATTCTATCATTGGATCTTCAAACTATTATTATTATTATATATATATACAGGGTGTCCAGTGCTATCAGTGCCCAATGGCTATTTCCTCAACCGTTAGTCACAGATATATGCTTACAATTGCAAAAATGTTTTGAATTTTGAAATCTGTTATCTCAGAAATAGTTTAAATCAATAGATGCATTTCTGAAAGAAATACGAAATATAAATTTTTATACGGCCCTCCCGTACTAGTTATATTTAGGAAAATCATCCTCATACAACTCCATGCAAGAAAAAAAAAATCATCCTTTTACGACCCGAACAGACTTATAACTGCTTAAAGTTAGAGCACTTTTGTGCCAAGAAATGGGGGTTATACACAAAATAATTATATGCACAAATCTGTTATTTTTAGGTGTTATATACCTTTGTTATTTTCGATTTAATGTGCGTAATTTTTTATTTTCGTCTGCAGCTACGCTGCAACTGATCTCATTACTGGTCTATTACCGTATAAAAATTTAAATGCCGTAATTTTTACAGAAATGCATTTATTGTCTTAAACTACTTGACTTAAATAATAATGCGTTACGTCATTTGCAATTAAAATCTTAGAATGACCCCCAGAAGATCTTAATCGAGCCCTGACTATAATACTCTTCCAAACGAATTACTATTCGATAAAAAGCTTTGCTTCATTCTCGACATTATGTCAGTAAATGCAATTGAAACATAATAATTTGAATACGTAATTTCAATATTTATACGGTCCTTTTAAGGTTGCTTGAAACGGGACATTTTTATGTGTGGAAAAGTGACTTAGGTCATAAAGTTTAATGCTTCATAACTCTGTGAATTTTGGTCGTAAAAAGATGATTTTTTTTTATTTTGCATGAAATTGTATGACGATGATATTCCTAAATATAACTGGTAGGACCGGGGGACCGTATAAAAATTTATATTTCGTATTTCTTTCAAAAATGCATTTATTGATTTAAACTATTTCTAAGATAATAGATTTCAAAATTTAAAACATATTTGCAATTGGAGGTATATCTCTGTGACTAACGGTTGAGGAAATAACCATTGGGTACCGATAGCGCTGGACACCCTGTATAACGGCAACAAAAAATGTTCTTTAAGATAATGAACATGCGTTTGAGATTTGGAAGTTTTTCCAGAGTTTGGAAGAAGGCGAAAGTTATTCTAATACACAATACACAGAAGGGAAAGATCTAGAACGACCAGAGTCACATACGCCCATTTGCTTATTGCCAGTTTGGGGCAGATATATAAACTAATTAAGAACAGACTGAATTATGATATCAAAGAAAAGTTAAGCAAAAAACAGTATGAATTTATGAAATATATATATATATATATATAAGAAGATCAAAAAAGATCGAGATGTGAAATAAGTGCCAACAGGGAAATAACAAATGGCCAAGGGGGATTGTGACCCCTTGTTCCCGTTTATAAACGGGAACAAGGGGTCACAATCCCCCTTGGCCATTTGTTATTTCCCTGTTGGCACAAACGGGAACAAGGGGTCACAATCCCCCTTGGCCATTTGTTATTTCCCTGTTGGCACTTATTTCACATCTCGATCTTTTTTGATCTTCTTATATACAAGACATTAATAGAGCTGCATTGCGCCTATATGACTTGGCAATTTATATTGGTTTACAATCGGGTACGTTTCGTACTTTGTTATTTACAATATATATATATATATATATATATATATATATATATATATATATATATATATATATATATATATATATATATATACACATATATATATATATATATATATATATATATATATATATATATATATATATATATATATATATATACACATATATATATATATATATATATATATATATATATATATATATATATATACATATATATATATATATATATATATATATATATATATATATATATATATATATATATATTATATATATATATATATTTAAATTTATATTTATTTATTTATTTATTTATTTATTTATTTATTTAAGAAAGCTCAAAATGAATAGTTCTATCAAAATATAAATGTTGGACTTTTGAGAACATGACAATACTTTCTCTTTACATACTATAATATGTTTTGTTCTATGGTTATCATGTTATATTCAAATCAGAATTTTCTTAGCGATTTGTCATTCATGAAAGTGTAGCACTTTGATTTACTACACAATGAGTCATTCAAATCCCCTCGTTCTTCTCATTCGCGATCTTCTTATCCAGCATTTTGTCACCTTCAATTCAATACTCCCCACATCCGTACTTACGAGGGAGGACTGGGGATAAAAAATCTTTTTCCGCCAACGCGGAAATTAGAAATAGGGAAAACCCGGATAATTCCTAATTCCCACTCTCTTTTAATATTTCCTGAATACCGGAAATTTGATGAGTTCTCTTGACTACTTTTTCGTATTTTTAAGTTTCTCGTGATGTGATATAGAGGTTTTTTCGTAGGGTGTATGTTTTTCAGTGAAAGTTTAAAGAGAAGTCGTTTAAGTTTATTATATATATATATATATATATATATATATATATATATATATATAATAAAAATATTATATGAAATTCCAATGATAGATAAGGGATTCTAGATTAGGAATAGATTAGGGATTAAATTGAATGTATTTTGCAATCGCCTTATTTTATTATTTTATCACCTTTAGTTTATCTAAATTTTCACACTTGCTATGTATAATTATCACGTTTAGTTTGCTTTGGTATTTATGAATCTTTCAATTTACTGTAGAACTGGTTAAAATCTTAAAACAACAATTTATCATCCATGATATAAAAACATTTGATTTTAAAGACCCCTTTAATGATATTGACATTCATGATTTATTTAGAGTCATACTAATTTTATATGAATTTGCTAACTTAAATTAAAAGTACAAATTCGGTGTCATTTTGAATAGTTATGGCTGTTATTTTGTGCAATTAAACTCAATATAATGAATTATGCATCATGGCGCTGGAAACAATTTAATCACATAATTTAAAAATTATTCGCAATTTATTACATCTGTACATTCTCATGCTGATTAAACTAAATGTAATATAGCCAAACCTCCTAAACCCAGCTCAATTAGTTTCTCTGAGTATGCTTCTTATTCTTTATGTTCTTTATCGTTCTTTGGAGAAATACCCCTAATACCTCAAAATCCAATTCCACTGTTATAAAAAAAACACGCTCTTAAAACATGTCTTATTTTTCTTCATAACTATGTATCCCTTATCATCCATCATAAAACGGTATTTTTAAAAAAAAAGAAAATGATAAAATCTCTTTCAAAGCACAAATATTTTTATGTATATAAAAAGAGAGAAATAAAAATCCTCCAAAAGCGTATTTTATTATATCTCAATAAATTAGAATCCTCGTTACCCAGAAAAATGTTGTTCCCCAATTCTTGAAAATAATAATTCGCTTGGGAGATTAATATAATCATGTAGCAATAAGCATTACGTGCGGTGAATGTATAAGGATATATATAAACAAGCTTTGCATTTCTATTTTTATTTTGCAAAATAAAAAAATCTGATGTGGGCAGCACATGACTCTCCCTGCAGACTCAAATTCATTTTTTCTTTATTTCTTTAAGAAGTCATTGAATTGAGTTTAATTGCATAAAATGACACTAAATTTGCATTTTTAATTCAATTTCTGCTTTTATTTAGTAATTGGACATTTTCCCAAAGGCGACATAAAAAATTGCGAAAAATCTCAAATATTTGGAGACAGGTTAGTCCTAGAGTAATAGAGTTGTTCTTATGTTTTTCCTCGTCAAAAATTACGTATAAAAGAAGCATTTAATTGATACATTTGAACATACGTAGTCTTCTTTCAGATATTGGCGATTTTTGTGGGCCATTTCGTAAAAAAAGGCAGGTTGTTCTTTTCCGAATCGTACCAAAATCTAATCAGCACCAGAGTATCCCACATGTGATTTATCTACCAAATTTTTTGAAATTTGGGCAATTTGTATTTAAGCTAAAGTGAATGAGATTTTCGTGGGTCATTTCGCAAAAAAAATCGGGTTCTGTTTTTCCGAATTGTACTAAAAACTAATCAGCACCAGGGTCACAGCCAAGGGTCTTATCTACCAAATTTTATGAAATTCGGTTCATTAGTTTCTGAGTTAGAGTGAATACATACATTGCACAGACACACAGACAGACAGATGGACACACACACACAGACGTCACGCTAAAAATAGTTTTTTGGTATTCTAGAGCTCTTGGAACGTGTAGATCCGTCAAAAACTGATTTGCGAAAACTTGCGATTTCGACATGATTCCAATACTTTCCCTATACATTACCATGTATTGCAGGGAATGTAATACTTTCCCTATACATTACTATGTATTGTAGGGAAAGTTATAATTTCCCTATACTTTACCATGTATTGTTGGGAAAGTAAAAAATATTTCTGATGTGGGTAGCACATGACTTTCCATACATCTATTTACTTTCATGCATCTATTTCTATACTTACTTCCATACATCTATTTCTTTAACTTATTGAGTTTAATTGCACAAAATAACACTCATAATTATTTAAAATTGCATTGAATTCGCAATTTTAATTTAATTTTCGTCTTCATTTTGCTATTTGCGCGTGTTTTCAAAGGTCTCATAGCAACAATGTTGTTGAAACCCAGACCTTCCGACCTACCAGAAAGGTGTAAGGTAACTGTTTGGACGGTCGGAAAGTGCCACCCAATTTAGACCGGAACCCAGTGGGAGAGGCATCCACAGGGACCGTACCCTCCTTCCCCTACCACCAACCTATTGGAATTATTTTAATTGCCAAAAATTACGTATGAAACAAGCAGTTTTTGATGCATTTGAGTATATGTAGTTTTTTATTTTAGATTCTTACGATTTTTGCAGATCGTTTATCAAAATAAGGCAGGTTCTTTTATCCCGAATCACATCAACGTATTATCAGCACCAAGGTAATCCATTTGGTTTCGAGTGAGATTGGATAGATACATTGCACAGACAAACACACAGAAACACACACACACACACACATATACACACACCTCATGCTAAAACTGCAGTTTTCGTGTTTTTAGAGACTCGGTTAAAACGTGTAGATCCGTCGAAAACTCGATTTTCGACGTGATTCCTAAACATTACCATGCTCAAATGTACGGAAGTTTAAATTGTATCGGAATTTATGGCAGTGTTTTCAATTGAAGAAGAGCTATGTAAAATATGACACTATTCTAAAAATGCTCTCCATTACAGATACAGGTATTTATTGCCAAGTTTCAATACAGAGTAGCCCGTGACTTATGACGTACGGGTGGATGGCTCAAAAGTACATAGCACAGCGACCGATGAATTGTACGAAATAAAGGAGAGAATTGAGAGCAGAGTCTCTTAGGAGAAGAAACCCGTAGCTGAGGTAAAGATCAGCATGCACTCAACAGGAATGTCAAGGGTTCGATCACGTGTCGACCCACGTGCTAAAACTTATAGACCGAGTAAGAATATCAGAGTATATGAGAGGCAGTTTCTCGTGATACAGACAGCATATAGGCAAAGTGAGCATCACACACAGAGTATATGTGAGGCAGTTTCCTCCTTATACTGACAACCTATTTGTAGAGTAAGCATCTCACACAGAGTATATGTGAGGCAGTTTCCTCCTTATACCGACAACCTATTGGTAGAGTAAGCATCTCACACAGAGTATATGTGAGGCAGTTTCCTCCTTATACCGACAACCTATTGGTAAAGTAAGCTTCACACACAGAGTATATGTGAGGCAGTTCCCTCCCTATATCGACAATCTATAAGCAGAGTAATCACTATGTGAGGTAGTTTCCTCCCTGTACAGACAACCTCTACAAATCGGGTCCTTAATAACACCCATAATGCTTAGGTGTATTTTATAGGCGCAATGCTCAGTTAAGCTGTCCAACAGCCATTCTAATACTAGTTCTGCCGAGCTTCAATAAAGACAGTGCAATAGCTCAGTGGTTGCGAACAGCGACTGTTAAACTGGACATCAATAATTCTGTTCAACTCAAATGAGGGCTGATGTCTCAAAACCCCCGAAATTTGAATTGTATCAGAGCCTCGGGATTTATGTTAATGGTTTCAATTGAAGGCGAGTATGTAAAATATCTTACTATTTTAAGAATTCTCTCCATTCGACCCACGTGCTCAAACATATAAACCGAGTAAGAATATCAGAGTATATGAGAGGCAGTTTCCTCGTTATACAGACAACATATAGGGAAAGTAAGCATCACACACAGAGTATATGTGAGGCAGTTTCCTCCTTATACTACAACCTATGGGTAGAGTAAGCATCTTACACAGAGTATATGTGAGGGCGCGGTAGCCCATTGGTTAGCGTGCTGGAGTTGCACTCGGTAGGCCCGGGTTCGATTCCAGCCACTGCCAAAACTGCCGCCGTGTTCATGCGGAGTACGATCACGTTAAACATGTGGGTCCGAAAGTCCTTCCGAGAGGTTGGTGGTAGGGGAAGGAGGGTACGGTCCCTGTGGATGCCTCCCCCACTGGGTTCCGGTCTAAATTGGGTGGCACTTCCCGACCGTCCAAACAGTTACCTTACACCTTTCTGGTAGGTCGGACGGTCTGGGTCTCAACAACAACAACAACAGAGTATATGTGAGGCAGTTTCCTCCTTATACCGACAACCTATTGGTAGAGTAAGCATCACACACAGAGTATATGTGAGACAGTTTCCTCCTTATTCCGACGATCTATTGGTAGAGTAAGCTTCACACACAGAGTATATATGAGGCAGTTTCGTCCTTATACCGACAACCTATTGGTAAAGTAAGCTTCACACACAGAGTATATGTGAGGCAGTTTCCTCCTTATACCGACAACCTATTGGTAGAGTAAGCTTCACACACAGAGTATATGTGAGGCAGTTTCGTCTTTATACCGACAACCTATTGGTAAAGTAAGCTTCACACACCGAGTATATGTGAGGCAGTTCCCTCCCTATATCGACAATCTATAAGCAGAGTAAGCATCACTATGTGAGGTAGTTTCTTCCCTATACAGACAACCTTTACAAATCGGGTCCTTAATAACACCCATAATGCTTAGGGTTTTTTTATAGGTGCAATGCTCAGTTAAGCTGTCCAACAGCCATTCTAATACTAGTTCTACCGAGCTTCAATAAAGACAGTGCAATAGCTCAGTGGTTGCGAACGGCGACTGTTAAGCTGGACATCAATAATTCTGTTCAACTCAGATGATGACTGATGTCTCAAAACCCCCGAATTTGAATTGTATCAGAGCCTCGGGATTTATGTTAATGGCTTCAATTGAAGGCGAGTATGTAAAATATCTTACTATTTTAAGAATTCTCTCCATTACAGATAAATGTGCATATAGTGCCGTTTCAGCATGCAGTAGCCCATACCTGCAATGTTTTGCAAAAAACTATTCTATGTGCCATTTGCTATGTCTGAGTTTTGGGTATGCCTCCTTTTCTGCAAGTATGGCGATAAAATTCTGTTTAATAAAATCAAAGAAGGGTACAAATGTAGCACAATACATTTTTCATTCTTGGCGATTTTAGGTGAGATTCTGGAAATCTCTGCTATTATTTTCACAGCCCTGACCGGAGGACTCACCAAGGAGGCTGAGCATCTTAATTCCCAGCCAGTTGTGTTTTTTGATTTGAAGAACATTGCACTCTGACAAACATTTCCGGGTCATTTGCTGTCTGTTGTCGCCTTTCTTCGCCCTTTTATAGCTAAGGGAAAATTGCAGCATTCCATTTTGGCAACGTTTTCCGCGTCTTTTGTCGCCCTTTTGTCCTCTTTTGTCGCCCTTTTGTCGTATTTTTTCGCCAAAGTAAAAATGGCTCTTTCGTCGTCAAGGTATAAATCAGTTGTGTGCCATGTTGTTCGTGCCTATGTGTTTCATATGCCACAGAACACCTGTGAGCCACAGAACACCTGTGAGCCACAGAACACATTTGAGCCGCAGAACACCTGTTGCACAAACAGCTACTCATGTTTGAATTGCTACAGATCAACCGTTGCACAAACGAAGACAAAAGGCCGATTTTTATCTTGGCAACAAAATGGCGACAAAAGAACGACAACAGATCGACAAAAAACGCGGGAAAATGTAGCCAAAATGCAATGTTGCGATTTTTATCTTGGCTATATATGCATATATATATATATATATATATATATATATATAAGCAATTAATAAGGAAAAGGATCAATGTTTACTTCAATTCTAATTTACAGTGCAGTGCGTAGAGCAACAACAAATATATACGGAAAATATCAAAGAAGCAGACATATCAGAAACAAAGGCGATAAGGTTGAATTAAAAGCACCAAATCGATAGAAAAGAACAATTGGAAAACAAATATTTGCTTTGAGCCATTAACAAGTCTAATCTCAAAACACATAGCCCCAGACAATTTCTGGACATGACCTATATATATCAATATAAATTAATATGAATTATGATTTATTGTCCAGCCATTGGGCGAATACCTGCGATAGTCACATTTAACTCAATGGATTTAAAAAGCATGAAGGCATGATTTGGCAATGCTTGGTAACTTTTCCATTCTGCTTATTCTGCTTTATATACGATTTTATGTCCTATGGATCCATAAAAAAGATAAACACTTTTATCTTTGATAGTGTATAATTTTGCAAAAACTCTGCTGCAATCATTGATTAAGTGGATCTCTGATGAAGTATTTTTTACATCTCTCTAGGTTCTCTATATAACATTGTTCTAGTTCTGGTTATGGTTACATAATTGAAATATGTTACACTATTTTTATTCCCAGGAACCATATTATATTACAACGTATGCAATAGAAGTAAAATCGATATATTAATTACATTTAATATCCCTCCGCTTCAAGTCTGTAAGAAATTGAAAATACTGATACAAAATATTCTTACTCCTAAAAAATAGATTTAGTTAATTAAAATCAAGATGCAAAATATGTTTAAAGTCGTAGATTGTGAGAATTTAAATCAAAAATGTTTTTATCAGAAACAGCAATGAAAAACAATCTTATGCATTATTGATTGCAGATAAATCTTGCATATGATATTCAAATAGTTAAAAAATGTACTATTTTAATGTTAACTCTAATGTCCTCTTGAAATAAAATATTTATATGTTTATTAAAGGTTTGTACTAATGTTTTATTTTCGTCAAAACATCTTATTTAACATTGATGCTGCAATTTTGTGAAATAGTGATATGTAAAGGTTTTAAGAAAGTAAAATTTCTCGACTACTAGATTAAATTTGAAAGATCAAAGGAATAATTAATTTTAAACATGAAAAAAGTCAGTAGCAAAAATGTGTTATAAAAAATAGTTTCTGGGAAATGTATTTCTTCAATTAAATGTAAATATCTCTAAATGGACGATGTCATATCCCAGATTCTCAGCATTCTGTAACAGGTATAAGAAGGGAATTGAAAATTTGTATTTAATGAATCTTCGAAAAAAGTTCTTTAAATTATATGTAAAATCTATGTAATACATGAATTATAGAGTAGGCGACTTCAAAGGACTGTCTTAAGCATTCTTAATCAATACCAGTTGCGAGGTTCGCAGCCAGAAGTTAAGCTTTTTGCAGTTTATCTTGTTTTTTTTTACATCATTTAACTCCTCGTGAGAAATTTCAATTTGTTTTACGTGAATTTTTCTTGAGTTGTTTCAGTACATAGTTAACAAATATATTGTTACAAACGTATAATATTCCCTCACTGGAGTCTTTTCATTTGAGAATCAGGCTGAGAAAACCCCCGTACATGCTTTCCCATGACATGTATCCAGGGTTGCCAGATGCTGAAGTCCAGAGGCGGGTTGTCAGATTTGGCGACTTTCCGAAGGGTCAAAAAACACGTTGAAATAATCAATATTCTACGTGATATGAGAGATTTTGTAAAGTTTCTATGTCCAGTCTAAAAAAATCTGATGTGGGCAGCACATGACTTTCCATATATAATGCAATAAATTTACTACTTATATTCATTCCAAGATATTGAATTTTCTTCAATTAGACGTCATTTTCTTTGATGTAGCGTCATTTTTATCCATTTGGCGAGATTTTCGTTAAGTTGGCAACATTTAAAAAAGTCGCCAAATTGGCTACATTCCGCAAAATTTGTCGCCAAAATTTCGCCAAGCGTTATGGACGGAGAAATAAGTTATTCTTTTAGCAGATTAATGACTATTGGAGTTCAAATACAAAAGTATTACTCAAAGAATCTTTTCTCGTGAATGGAACGAGTTAGATCCTCAAGAATGATATCACCAAATTTATCGCATGATATTGCATATGAAAAGTGAACATGTTTCTTAAGTGTTAATATTTTTTTTATTTGATTTGATTTTTTGATAAATTTATGTAAAAAATGTGCAATATCTCGAGAACGGTTAATGCTAGCGTCCTACAGTTTGTGTCAATCGTTTTCTAAGGAAAAATTACATAAGAATTACGCAACTAGACATTTGTCTGTTTGCGTAACTTAATTAAAGGTTTTGATTTTTTGATGATTTTTTCAAAATTTCACTCGAAAATTTAGGGGGGGTTCTGAACATTCGATTGCGCTTAAAAACTATAGGCTTCCAGTATTTACGGATTGTGATTTTTGTACCAAATTTTATTTGAATCGCTCCATTCGTTCTTGAGGTATCGTCTCTAAATACACATACTTTCACACATACACACACACACAGACATCACCTCAAAAATGTTCGATTCGTGATCAGGGATGTTTGAAACGTGCTCTCCCGTCGAAAACTCGAATTCGAATTTTCGACCCCTTCACAATACTTTCCTTATACATTATGTATATAAGGAAAGTTATAGGAATCATCGCTCAGTTGGAGAGCAGTTGACTACATAGGGGCTACATTGAATTGAGACTTTTCGTCAAAGTCTCGAGAAGAGTAGCGGCTGAAATGAGAAACGATTTTTGTCAATGTTTTGAGAATTGCGTTAGTTATTTTGTGAAATTAGTGGAGAATTTAAGGGCTGTTTAACTGTATATTGTTCCTGTTTACGCTGTGTTTGTGAATAAACATGTTGCTTATCCAGAAAGTGGGATTCATTCTTGTATACTGAGCCCATACCAATGATTTCAGAGGATAAGTTTTTATCAATATACACACATACAGACAGGCGACCATGATACACTTTGATACGCTTTGATCATGGCTTTGATACACTTTTGATATAGCGATTATAGTTTACATGGCCACAATAGAAACAAAACATTTTTGAAGAATCCTTCATATGGTAGCTAATGATGTGTGAACATCATCTTTGACGGAATTTTAGACCTTTTACTTTTAAGTGGATCCCAAAGTGAATGCTTTTTAACCAGATAACCAGAGCCTTTTAAGTATAACAGTTAAGTGTTAAATATTTTTAATATTTTTTTACTTTCCTTATATACATAGTATAATGTATAAGGAAAATATTGTGACGTGGTTGAAAATTCGAATTCGAGTTTTCGACGGGCGAGCACGTTTCAAGCATCCTGAACACGAATCGAACGTTTTTGAGGTCATGACTGTGTGTGTGTGTGTGTGTGTGTGTGTGTGTGTGTGTGTGTGTGTGTGTGTGTGTGCATGTGTGTGAGACAGTGAGTATGTGGAGACGGTATCTCACGAACGAATGGAGCGATTCGAATGAAATTTGGTACAAAAATTACAATCAATAAATACTGAACGCCTATTGTTTTTATACGTAATCGAATGTTCAGAACACCATCAAATTTTCGAATAAACTGTTGAAAAAATCATCAAAAAATCGAAACATTCAATAAAGTTACGAAAATAATCATTTCTAATGTAATTTTTCATTAGAAAACGATTGACATTAAGTTTAGAACGTTAGCATGAACCGTTCTCGAGATATTCCTCATTTTTTAAATAAATTTATCAAAAAATCACATAAAATTAATAAAAAGTATTAACTATTGCGAAATATGTTCACTTTTCACTTGGAATATTATGCGATAAATTTGTTAACATCATTTTTGGAACTAGCTCGTTCTATTCCATAGAAAAGGTACTTTGGGTAATAGTTTTGTATTTAGACGCCATTACACATTTATCTACTATAAGATTAACTTATTATTTCTCTTATAAGAATAACTTATTTCTCTCCATAATACTTGGCAAAATTTTGGCGAACAATTTGGTGAAATATTGCCAACTTAGCGACTTTTCATTGAATTGTCAAATTGACGAAAATGTCGCCACATTGATAAAAATGTTTTAAAATTCATAAAAATCTCGCCAAATTCATGAAAATAACGCTAAATCAATGAAAGTGGGGTCTAATTGATGAAAATTCAATATTTTGGGAAGAATATAACCTATTTTTCTTTTCTTTCATGAAAATGACGCTAAATCAATGAAAGTGGGGAATAATTGATGAAATTTCAATATCTTGGGAAAAATATAACCTATTTTTCTGTCCGGAATGTTTGACGATATTTTGTCGGTATATCGCCCACTTGGTGACCTTTTAAATGCTGCAAAATTGAAATTTCAATTCATAAAAAAAACTCTAAATCAATGAAAATGACGAATTATTGATAAAAATGTAATATCTTGCTAAGAACATAAGATTCGACTTCGAGAATAACCCATTCCTCCGTCCTTCCATAATGTTTATCAAACAATTTAGAGGAATGTCGCCAACTTGGCAACATTTTAAATGCAGCCAAATTGCAATGAAAACATAGATAGCAAATTTGATGGCCATCAATAAAAATGCAGTCAATTCTATTGCACAGAGAAGCATATTTACTGATAAATTGTGTTCACTGTTACATCAGTCAGAAATCGCCAAAGTTTTGTGAATTCCAATGTTTTTTAAGCATTAGTGTTGGAGTATTTATACTTATTGCCAATTTATTGCTTTTCTTAGGACCTTTCACCATACCTCCCATCTGAAATGCAC